>JABUQX010099030.1:17500-35000 GCA_015478945.1 Trachelipus rathkii
AGTTAGAAAAAGTGAGTGACCCACTTGACCCCAAGGTAAAAATTAATATTTTGCCGTAAAACTAAGCAATGAATTTTAAATATATTTTAGTATAGCTTACCTTAGGGATGTTATAAATGAATGTTCCCTCCTAAATATTCATAAGTCTTTAGGTTTTTGGTGCACAACGTTTAACTTTTTTTCATGAAAATTGAACCGAAACTTTTAAGTAATTTTCTGAAACAAAAAACATATTTTTGAGTTATAGGATAAGTTTTTGCACTAATTTGCACCTAAAACTACATTGTATGTTATAATAGCATAATATTGGTATTAAAAAAATTAAATAATTTATTAAATAAACCAAAAAAACATTGATTTAAAAAAAAACAGTGGATTTATATATATATATATATATATATATATATATATATATAATATAATATATATATAATATATATATATATATATATATATATATATTATATATATATTATATATATATATATATAATATATATATATATATATATATATATAGTTATATAATATCTAATATATATATATAATATATATATATATATTATATATATATTATATTATCCATTATATTTATATATCATCCATCCTCTCTTTTTCCCAAGACTGGGGGTAAGGTTCGTTACATGCATCGGAAAAGAGAAGTAGTAGAAGAACATGACACAAGTCGAAAAGAAAGCCCAGCCTTTACCGCCCCCTCTATACCTATTAGGAGAACTCGTCGCAGTCAAGAAAAAATCCACGCCTATAGCTTCATGGGAACCCCGCGACGATCCCCACTATAGCTATCGTCAAGTGTAGGGTTCAATCCCTGGCCCAAGGTGGGGCGCACAACGATGCCCCCTCACAAAACCCTCCATTCACCCTATTATGCACCTTTTATTCTCGCCTCTGCCAAACCAATTTTTCTCTTCTAGACATACTCCTTACCGGACTCCATACATTTTCTTCGGTCTTCCCACCGGTCTTATTCCCAACAAAATCCCACTATACATCCGCTTAACAACCAACTATCATCCCTCCTTTCACATGACGCCAAACTGTCGCGAATTCTACAAAGCCACCTCGCAACAGCCGCGGAATAACGAGGCGGAGGTTTTCTAGGCCTCCCTTTAGTTAGTTTGGTGAAGCACCGAGCGTTACACTCGCATCCCGGTACAGCTAACACTGGGTTCGATCCAATATTGTATCGGACTTTGTTCGTCTGCCCGCCGGCTATGCTCCCTTCTGATCTCGGCGATTTCCAATGAATTTTAAATCTAAAATTTTTTATTGTCGAAGCAAAATGTGTATCACCACTCACAGGATGGGGGTTGGTGAGAACAGTAATAATTAAAAAAGGTCCTTTTAATATGATATAATAATATATATATATTATATATATATATATATATATATAACATATATATATATATATATAATATATTATATTTATATATAAATATATATATTATATTATATATTATATATATATATATATATATTTATATATATAATATTATATACACACCTTATCTTCCCTTGCTTCATGAAAGATGTGAGGTAGGGTAAACATGTATGGCTAGAATAATATAGATAAGACAGAAAGAATATGACATAAAGTCGCAAAAAAAAAAAAAAAAATTTTGATAATTTTCAACACTATGGCATCTCGTCACTGTAGGGTTCATCCCCTTGGGCCAGGCTCGAAATACAAACATATCCCCTTCTCAAAACCCCAGCCCATTCCTTTTGTTATGTATCCCTTTCTTCTCCCTGCCAGTCCTATTCCAGCGCTCTCAGCAACTATACATCCGCTTAACCCAGAATATTATCATGCATACCTTTCCATATAACCGAAGCCATCTTAAAGCAGCTCGTTTAATCTCTCCGTTACGCCTTCCTTACACCACAACATTGCTCGCTAATGCGTCATTCATCATTTTTATCAATTTCTCCGCACCTATACACGAAACCCTAATATTAATCCATCTGAACAGAATACACCTTAGGTTTATACTTCTTCTTCCAACATCATAGTTTCACTGCATGCATTAACATCGGTAAACAATACCCCTCATGCAGAACCCATAGCGTACTCATGACATTCCTTTTACATTCAATTGCATCAGACACTTTCCTACTATCATCCATCATAAAACCTATAATATTTTTTTTTAAAACTCGGGGCCCCCCAAAAATTTGTTGCAATTGTTCACCATCCAACATGATTTCACAACGTGGACTCTCCTCTCACCCACTACCATTACTTTACTCTATCTAACTTTAGATCCACAATCCTCCTTTTTTCACACCCTTTCAAACTCTCACTACCAATTCTCTCAACTTTTCTTCGATTCTCATAACACCAAACCAAATCGTAAACCGCTACAGTCTCGATCGTTCTCACAATCAGTCTAACACCCTCCTTTATCCTCTTAAATTCATTCCATCACTCCCATCCATACACAATTAAAATAGCCATAGAGACATAATACATCCAGATCCTGCCTCACTCCACAGTTAATGTGAAACCATTCGCTTTCCACTCCATTTATTCTTTCACTAGCCTTACTATTTGACATATATACTTCGATTCATTCAGATGCCACCTCAACACCATTTCACTAAACACCTGCCACGAAAGCTCCTATTAAATCCTGCTTCAGGCTGTTGCAAGTCAATAATAAACCCTAAGCTCAATTTATTTTCCTTCTTTCTTACAATTGTTTTCAATGTGAAACTTGAATCTTGCAGATCTAACCATTTTTTAAATGCACTTTGTTTCTTCCATCTCTCTATATAGTCCCTCGATGCACCTCTTTTCAACCAAAGTTAACCAGCAAATATCTTCTTCCCACGTTCAAACTAAATTCTCCTATAGATCTGCAAGTTCCGCCTTATCTCCCTTCCTTCTTAAATAATTGTACTATTACTGCTCTCATCCAAATCGTTCGGTAAACTATACTATTCACAAACGCCTGTTATACAAGTTCTATATCCAAGTCATTGCTCCATGTCTTGAATCATTTCACTAGTAATGCCATCATACCTGCTGATTTACCATTATTCAGCTTTTCTCGACCTACCCCATCAGTACCTCTTTATCAAATGTAATTTCTTCTTGCCACAATCAAAATTCAACAAACACACATTCACTATCCCTCTCATCACTATGGCAGATTGGTCCAAAGTGTTCTCCAACATCTCTTAACATCCATTTCAACATTCACAAATGTACCATCCCTATTCATGTATTTTATCTTTCGTATTTTTCTTCTAGAAGAGTTTCCTATTCCTAGTTGGCAAATTCCTATTAATTTCTTCCCTCCAAACTGTTCACCTCACTTTGTTTTCCTCCTACGTATGCAACTTTGTCTTCCTTTTTTCCTCATATATTCAACATCTTAATTAGTTTCGAAAACCTCATCATAGCTTTTTTATAGGTTCAACGCACGTAATTTCTTCTGGAACGGGGTTGGCGAATGTCAAAACGTGTCACAACCAAGGCGTCATGTTGTGAACTTGCAGCAGTTGAGAACGAGTGCCTTTCTTGTCTCTCAAAATTTATTGAAATGTGCCAAATCTTTCCCCGTTATAAATTAAACAGGCAACAGAGCCCCATAGAAAATGATCTATTGCGGCCAATTTGTCAAACCAGAAAATCGGCTCATAATTCTTTTTCTTTTTTTCAAAAATCAAATCGAAATTAATTGCTGCTATCCTTTAGAGATATATTCCTGATTTGTGCCATTTTAATGAAGGTATAAACTTTCTTTGCGTCCTTAATATGGAATAATAAATATCATCTAAAAGCTTAACCAAAATCTTATAATTTCCAATTTTAGAAAAGAATTCGCTATTTTTTCAAAGACGCTTTTAACAAACCGATATCTTTGCTATCTTTAAATTTTGAAGCGTTAAAAACAGAAAACAGATGTTAACTTAAATGTAAAAGCATAAGGAGTTACTTTTGATAACTGGTGGACAGGCAGACAAACCTGTTTGTTTTGGAAGTTCCTAGAGTATTTTGATAGATGAATAAATTTGTATATGGATGGGTTATGAAAAATTAGAGATGGGGGTGCAGGAAATCGTGTTAGAATGGTGGAGAATGGAGGTTGAGTGGAGGGTGCCTAGTCCCTATGCGGATTGAGTTTGGTTTGTGTGGTTGAAAGCTGAAGAGAGTTTGAGAGTTTTTTGGCAGGGTGTGGTAAAGGGGGGTTTGAAAAGTAAACGTAGATAATGAGTAAGGTTAAATGGTTGTGAGTGAAGGACAGTCCTCGCGTGAAGTTATGTTAGTGTGAGCAGCCTGGAACAAGTGTTCCGATGTTTAAATATTTAGAATATAGTATTGGATGAAAGGGAACGGATGATGCAGGGTGTAGTGGAAAGTTGTGAATGGCAGGGAAGGTGGCTGGTCAATTAAATCGTTTGGTGGATGTAAAGGGACTAAAGTCTTGGAGTGCGCTTGGGTCCTTTACATGAGGGTATGTGGTTACCTGTGTTAATGTATTAGATGAGACTATGGGTCTGAAAATAAGTAGGTATATATCTTAGTTCAATGTGTTCATCTTGACAATCTTAGGGGCGTGTTAGGTGTGAGAAGAATTGGATAAAATTGGATGAACTTATTAGAGAGCTGTGTGGTATGAAGAAAGGGGTAAATGAAGAGAATAAATGAAAGTACGTTGAGATGGTTTTGTTCTCTGTTAAAAGGATCAATGATAGTCGGTTGGTTAAGCGGATGTATAGTGGTGAGTGTGTTGGGAAGTGACCGGCTGGAGACCGAAGAAAAAGTGGATTGAGTCAATTAAAAGGAATGCCCCTGGTGAAGAGATGAAAGGTGCAGGTAATGTAGCTAGAATGAATGGCGGAGTTTTTGTGATGGGGGTCTGCTTGTGGCCCCACCTGGGTCAGGTAGATGAACCCTACACTGATGATGTGCATAAGTGAGGGTCCGTCCGCCGTCGCGTGAAGCTCTAGCGGTGAATTTTTGACTGCGACGAGTTTCTCAGCTAATAGGTATACGACATGGCGGAAGGCTGGGCTTTTCTTTCGAACTTGTGTCATATTCTTCTACTACTTTTTCAGTTTTTCTGGTGCTAAGTCACGCGCCTTACCCAGTCTTATGGGGAAAAAGGTAAGAGATGATGTTATGTTATAAGAAGCTAATCTACTGCGTACGGACATTTTCAAACATCACATTTATTATAATTATATGGAGGCAACATCAAAAATCATTGGTTTATATATTTAAAAATTGAAAATTAAAAATGAAAGAATTAATATTAATAAGCTAATTAAATTCCATTCATTATTAAATAAGATCATTCTTAATTTTTAACTCTCTATATTATTATTTCATTGTGATATCTCCTTTCTACTCGTATTACTTTCATTAAACTCTTGTATTGAATATTTTCTCTTTCTAGAGAAAGTATTCATCTTGTAATTACCTTTATAGAATACGCGTAATATCACTATAATATATGAGTAAAATGATATAATACAAATGTAGTTATAGATATAGTATACAGTAATTATTATCTTCAAAATTAAATTTGATTATGATAATATATATATTAATTAATCATCTATAATATATTTAATGTAAATGAAAATATTTACTGCTACTATACTTACCTATTATGTATCCATTATCTACTCATTAATTAATGATTAAGTAAATATTATATATCGGATATTCGGAGAATTATAATAATCAAGTGTAATAAACTGTATTATTATACTATATGAGAAGTAAAATATTATCAACAAGTTATAATGATAAGATAACGAATGAAAGGATAGATTTCTAACATAGTAAAATTAAATATTAATATAGTAATAAGAGTATAAAATATTACATTATAGTATATTGATCTTATAGAGTATAATAAAATAGGAATGGATATTTAATTTAGCTATTATTAATATTATATTTTTAATTATTTTCAATTTTATATAATATTATTTCACAAAAGAAAAATATATATTAATAATATATTATACCATGGTTTTTGTGTGTCCATATTATCATATAAGTTTATATTAAATGTGATGTTTGAAAATTGATCACGTACCGCAGTGATAGCTTCATTCATAACATAATAAATCATCTTACCTTTATTCTTTCCTCAGCCATAAGACTGGGGTAATGCGTGTGCAGCTACCGAAACTGAAAAGTAGTTGATATGACACAACGTGATAAAGAAAAGACCCAGCCTTACCGCTGTCTTACTCATTGTGAGAATACTCGTCGCAGTCATATTCCCCTAGAGCTTACGCGACGAGCGAACAGTGAATCCTCACATATGGCCATCATCGTGTAGAGGTTCATCTCCTGAGGGGGAGAGTCCTGTGAGGCGCTCACAAGCAGACTCACCATCACAAAACATCCCTCATCTTGTGACACCTTTTCTCTTTCCAGACATTCCTATTAATGACTCTAATTGCACACTTTTTTTATCCTTATCAGAGGTTCTCCAGCCGGTCAGATTCTGACCACACACTTCACCACCTTATATATACATTCACGCTTAAACCTAACACCGACTATCATATTCATCCTTTCCACATTTGGAACCAAGTCAAATACCATTTCTTCTCTTATAACTGTGACTCGTGATCTATTCTCTACTTCTCCTCATTTACTCCTCCTTCTTCCTTCATCTACACTACACGCTCTCTTACTCACTATAGCTTCATCTTTCCCTAATTTCTTATCAATTCTTCTCTCTCACAGCCTAACTCGCCCTCTAAGCATTGTTTCAAGTGACACATTGAACTTAATATATATCATCCTCTTTATCTTACTTCTCAGTACTCTAGTCAATCCTCATCTCTTACACATCTAACCACATGCTACAACATAACCCTCGTGGTCAAGACCCAAGCGCACTTCACGTTACTTAGTCCCTCTTCTTACAATCTTCCACTCCTAACGATTTAAATTGTACGCAGCCATTTCCTGTTCCCATCACAACTCTTTCCTACTACATCCTGCATTCATCCGTTCTCCTTCTTTCTCATCTCACAATAATACTTCCTCTCAAATATTTCACAACTCGGCATCACTTGTTTCTCCAGCTGCCTCTACTATCTAACATTACTACCTCAACTAGCGAGGACTGTCAATTCACTCACAAACCAATACACACCTACTACATCCTTAAATCTACGTTTAACTTCCAAACCCCATCATCACTCACTATATACACACCACCCACTGCAACACGTCTATCACACTCTCATTCCACATATCAACACACCAACACAAAACCAAATCATCCGCATAGGTAGGGAGGGCACCCTCCACTCACTCCATTCTCCACCATCTAACACGATTTCTTGCCACCTAACATCTACCTACACACATTCATTTCACTAAACCCCCATCACATGATACAAATTTATTATCATCACATCAACATTCGATCAAAAAGATATCGTTCTCTTATGGCACGTGCCACACGAACAGAGTTGTGGTCCTGACCTGTCACCTAGTTTATAAGTTTACTCTTAATTGGTCCTATTACTATTATAATAATGTCATTATCAATACAGTTTCGTGGAGCTCGTTTAATCCCGCCTTCCCAATAATTTAAAGATTAGCTAGATAATACCTCAGTTCTATCGGTCTTTAACACAAATTAGTCGAAAATTTCCATTCTCAAATGGAAATTATATATAATGATTATTCGGTTAAGACTTTTAGTTAGGGATATTGTCTTATTCCATATTAAGGGATACGTTCACATAAAGAGTAAGTTGTTATCTCTTCATATGAAATATGTTGCTAAATTAGGAATATTACACTAAAAAGTGGATAGCAGCGCGAATTAATTTCGATTGTGATTTTTGAAAAGAAAGAAAAAAGAATTATGAAGAAGATTTCTCTGTTTGCCAAATTGGCCGCAATAGATCATTTTTTAAAAAGCTAGGATTCGTCTTTACAGCATCTATAACGGAAAAAGATTTTGGGATTTACCAAACCCTATAAATTGACTGTTATTCTACAGTAAAAATCTCAAAGAGAACATTGATCTGAAGGATTTGAATTGCGTCCCAGAAATACGTGGTTGATAAAAAGCTGATGTGATGATGAGTTAATTCGTGAAAAACAATGTAAGAATAAGTTATGAAACAATGATCTAGATGCGAAGAAAAGGGGATTAGACAATAAATTTTACCATACACGTGTAATGAGTGAAAAAAAGGTGAGTAAAATTAAGAATAGATGGAGAACTAAATAGGTAATACTGCTTAAGGAGAAATGAGAATACTCTTCTTAGAAAGAAAGACTACGAAAAGGATCAAAAAAATAACCATGATAAAGGGATAGGTACATTGTTGTGAACATGGATATGAACATATCGATTAGATTTAAAGTAAGTAGATGGAGGGGTAACAGCGCTCGTTAGAAGCAATGCGCAATACGTAGATGAAGAAGGCATAGTGGAATGAGCTGATAAGTAATTGATTGATGTCCACAAGAAGAATATAATCACATTTTGAATAAAGCCATTAGGTATGATGGTGCTGGTAGAGTGAGAAAAGCGATATTAAACATCATGGAGTATAATCAGTGCATGGTATAGAGAATGGACATTTACAAAGTCGAAGAGAGATGGAGAAAGTATATGGAGGCGACAGTTAGAGCTGGATATGAACTTGTCGAATAACAGAATGCTGTTCTGTTTGATCGATCAGATAATATGCATTGATTGATGAAACATTGTGTTTTTCGTCTTGCCACGCAAGTGTTGTATCAGTATTGTGAATCTGTAGTCACGAGCACAGTAATATATAGTGATTCACCATTCAGATTATATAGATAGGAGGAGGATGAATATACGGTGCGAACCTGCAGGTAGATTTCCTAATATAGGAGAGAATTTAGTCCCTATTGTATCCTGTGGAAGTGAATGAGGTATATGCATACAGATATATATATGCTTGGTAATTGCATTGGAGTTGAATATCGAAGCAGTGCCGATCGGCACGTGAACATGTTGTGTTCCACGAATGTTTAATACAAAAAGTATGCATATTAAAAATGGTATGGATCCTGAGCAGATCAAGTCCTCACATTTGCATAAACCTACTGACAATTATGTCCTTCACATATGAGAAACAGGAAAACTAAATTAGAGGCCTTACTTCTATTTAGGTTGACTTGCCAACAGCACACGTAAGAGAGCAAGGAATTAAATAGGCGAAGCGCATTGAGATGGCTAGAGCAAGTTTGAAGTGGATTGATTAACTGGTGTTGTTGGTTAGGTTTTTTGGTGTTCTGATGGAATCTGTAAAGTTATTTTATAGCTATGTTTTCAAAACATAGTTATAATAGCTATGTTGATAAGAAGTTATATCAGATGGCAGTAAAAGAGAATCGGCATGTTTCTCTCTATTTTATACTGTGCGAGTGAGGAGCCACACGAGCGCAAGAGTAGTTATATGTACCCTCTGAATGGTCGTGAATTTGCTACATTTGTGTAATGGATGGAGCGTTCTGATGAAAAATTCAAATTTAGATGGCTTATTATTTCATTTCGCTTGGAGATAGGGTCAAGAAATGGTTAGATATTCCAACTTAGGTGGAACAAGATTCGAGAACGCTGTGGAGAGGTTTAACGTAATTTGGATTTTGATTTGGTAGAGGAATATGATAAGGAAAAGAGATTTGGTAGCGTAGGATATTGGTAGATGAAGGCGTTTGTAGATATGGACAATTGTTAGTGAAAAAAGGGAGAGGCGATTTGTTGTGCTACTACAAACATTATGTATTAAGAGTCACAAGACTCTGTGTAATATAAGGATGATCCAAATACCACGTCCGCAGGTGTGTGGTTATCTGTAAAATAACAATATTATGGACTATGTTTAATGAAACACTTAATTTGAAGTAACAAGTATATTGTGACTGTTTGTCTACATACAGAGTATTTTAAAATAATTTTTCATGCTTGTTGAGGTATCTGTTGGAAAGGAAAAAGCTAAGGAAAGTCGCCTGATGTCACATATAACATCCTTGGTGGTACTCTTATGTAAATGAGAATTGATCATTGAGATACGCTAGGGTTCCTGCATGAGGGTATTGGTAGCCGATGTAATGCATGGAGTGCTATGATGTGAAAGATAGATATGTATTATGTCTATAACTAAGGTGCTAATTTCTCGTTCAGAGTGGCCATAAGTTGATTTAGGGTTGCGTGTTAGCTGCGGAGAGGGAATGATAAAAATGAATGAATTGTAACGCTTAGGGAGCGTTGGGGGTGTGTAAAGGAAGGCGTAAAACGAAGAGCATTAAACCGAACGTGCTTTTAAAAAGATGGCTTGGTTATATGGAAAGGATGCATGATAAATTCCTTGGTTTAAGCGGTACTGTGATATTGTTGACTGGAGAGATCCTAGCTGGGAATGTCACAAGACTGGTCTCTATGCGTTGAGAAGAAAGGTACAATCATCAGAGAGAAGCGAGGAGATTAACCTGTGCTGGGATTATTTGGTAGTATGCAAGATCGTGGGATATGTTTTGCTTTATGTGAGAAGTTACCCTCAATGGCGCCCTTTCAATGAAACGTGTATAGTGTGTATACACAATCCTCAAGGGATGTGGGCGAACTGCAACGTTTTTCCCCCAGTCTCCGTGTGAAGGACAGTATTCGCACACTTGTTGGCCAGCAAACACACATAGTTGTCTGTGTCCTCATTACTTTGAGACGTCGCTTTCTGAGCGCACTCTGGTTATTTCACGTCTGTACAATGCTCATTTGAAGCCATCTAGGGACATCATATGATACATAGATGTACGAATACCCTCAATATAAGGGATCTCAAACACCTCGTACATCGTTTAACCCTACCTCAACATGCTTCATGAAGCGGAAGGTAATGATATAGCGTGTGTATTTTATATTTGGGGGAATGGAGGAGAATTAAGTTGGGACAGATGTATTAATATTATAATTAATACTTAATTCACATAAACTCATGATACTATAATCTATATATATATTAGTGACGTATAATATACTTATTATACTGTACTTAGATCGATACGATAACTCTAACATCTATAGATATATATATAATATACTATACATATATATACACTAATGACAGTATATATATATGATATATATAAATATTTTATTAATATTACTATTATAAAAGTGACCTTTTTTAGAGGTATACCCTGTTTCTCACCAACTCCCCTTTCCATCTTTGGATTGGTTAGATCTAACACATTATTGCTTCTGACAAAACGAAAATTTAGATTATAATGTCATTGAAATCGCCGAGATCCAAAAGGGAGCATAGCCGCCGCGGCCAGACGTAACAAAGTCCGATACAATATTTGGATCGAACCCAGTGTTAGCTGTAGCGGGTGGCGGGAGTAACACGGCTTCACCAAACCAACTAAAGGGAGGCCTAGAAAACCTCCGCCTCGTTATCCGCGCTGTTGCGAGGTTGGTGCTTTGTAGAATTCGCGACAGTTTTGGTCATGTGAGAAGGAAGGGATGATATTGGGTTGGTTAAGCGATGTATAGTGGTGTGTGTGGGAATAAGACGCGGCTGGGAGACCGAAGAAATGGGGATGGAGTCGGTAAAAGGAGTGTCTAGAGAGAAAATTGAGTTTGGGCAAGAGGCGAGAATTAAAGGTGCATAATCCGGAAGTGAATGGAGGGTTTTGTGAGGGGGCATGGTGTGGCCCACCTCGGGCCAGGGGATGACCCCTACACTTGACGATATGCTATAGTGGGGATCCGTCGCGGTCCCATGAAGCTATGGGTGGATTTTCTGACTGCGACGAGTTCTCACACTAATAGGGTACAGAGGGGGCGGTAAAGGCTGGGCTTTCTTTCGACTTGTGTCATGTTCTTCAACTAACTAATTCTCTTTTCCGATGCATGTAACGTAACCTTACCCCCAGTCCTTGGGAAAAAGAGATACGAATAAATGCATAAATTAATAATATGTGTTAATTATTAATATATATTATATATATATATATATTATATATATATATATAATTATATATATATATTATAATATATTATATATATATATATATATATAATATATATATATATATATATCTATATAATATAAGTATATATAATGTATATATTAATATATATAATATATATATATATATTAATATATATAAGTAGTATATAAATGCACTCTTTTTTTTTTAAATCAATGTTTTTTTGGTTTATTTTAATAATTATTTAATTTTTTTAATACCCCAATATTATAGCTAATTATAACATACAAGTAGTTTTTAGGTGCAAATTAAGTGCAAAAACCTTTATCCTATAATCAAAAAATTATGCTTTTTGTTTTCCAGAAAATTTACTTAAAAAAATTTTTCGGTTCAATGTTTTCATGAAAAAAAGTTAAACGTTGTGCACCAAAAAACCTAGACTTTATGAAAATATTTAGGAGGGAAATTCATTTATATACCTCCCTAAGGTAAGCTATATCTAAAATAATTTTAAAATTCATTGCTTAGTTTTGCGGCAAAATTTATTTACCTGGGGGTCAAGTGGTTTCACTCACCTTTTTCTACTTACATTTGGAAAGACATGTCCTAACATCATAGAATACACCCACTATTAGTGTCTACCCCTATGTTATAGGGTATGGGGAGTCGATTGGTGTCTAATTAGAAAGGTGCTAGGATGCTCTTCTATGAGTTAGTACTTCCGCCCACCTCCCTTTTCCCTAGCGACTTCCCAGCTGGTATATCCTACGTCGTAGAACTACACCTAATATAGTGTCTCCCCTATGTATAAGGGTACGAGGATTCGTTGGTGTGTATTAGGTGCTAGGATGCTTCCTTCCTGAGTGAAGTTTGTAATAGAACCATTACCCTCCCCCTTTATCTAGTGCAAGTATTCAACTTTGCTATTTTCGAGTTAGAGAGTTGAACTTGGTGTCCACCCCTATGGTGTTTTGAGGTATGCAGAGTTGATTCCTGGTATTTACCGAGTGGTCGAGCATTCCCTTAGGTCCTTTTGCACTGGTGCTGCGGTGCTCATATATTTTTGGTTTTTAACGGTTTTCAGTTTTATAGATATTCTCTCAAACTGGTTTAACCGTGGTTGTTTGACGGTGCCGCCTGCCTGGGCCAAGGTTTCCCGCCGCCACGTCCAAGGAGGGAGGGGGTCTGAGCCTCCCAAACCCAGGAAAAGGACTTTAATAAGGTTGAAATTTGGTGAGTAAATAGAAGAGAATAAATGAAATAAGTAATGAGTTTGTGCCGGAGCCGGAGTTTGTGATGGCGGAGCCAGACTGGAATTCTGTCTCCAGCTGCATATTGAGTAAATTGATGTGTGTTTATATATTTTTTTTAAACCCCTAGATTCCGATTTTGAGGGTTTCAGACCCGAAAAATGGTTTGAGGACCCCCTTGATGGGGACTCAGCTTGGAAAAGAAAAAAGTGCCAGCAGTGCCAGACAAGGAGGAAGAAGGAGAGAAGGAGAAGAGGAGGAGGAACTAGGAGGAGGAGGAGGAGGAGGGAGAAGAAGAAGAAGAAGAAGAAGGAGGAGGAGAAAGAAGAAGTAGTAAGATAAGTGATAAATTTAATGAGTGACCTGTTTGTCCCCATGAGTGACCCACTTGATGTGATTCTGACCTTTCAAAATGCCACATTTTTGATGGTCCCTCTCCCTCCTCCCTCTCTCTTCTTCTCTCTCTTCTCGTCTCTCTCTCTTCTCTCTCTCTCTTCTGCTCTCTCTCTCTTTTTCATTTTTTTATAAAAAAAATATTAATCAATACTCTTCCTCAGCGTCAAAGATATATCTTATTATTATTTTCTTTAACATCTTCTTTCTTCATCTCTGTCTCATTCTTACAAAAATCGTAGGAAATTAAACGTCTCTCCGTTCGGCATGCGAGTCGTAGAAAACAATAACATGCGAGAAAATTTTCTAAATAGAATTATGTACTATGCATATTAATATTTTTATAAATCGTTTATTGCGACCACCCATAGACGGCAATTACCGTCAAAGAAGAAAAAATGTCATATAAAGTATGTATCTCATACATGGCACAGCTCAACCACACATTTTTCTCTTATCTGGTATATAACTATATTATGTATCTAATTAGGAGTAATAAGTATAATATCAAATAAATGGGAAGTTTATTCCACAAGATATTTATCATGAAACTATTACATGAATTAACTGATTATTATTAAAATAGAGCGAATAGATAAGAAAAAAAGTAAATATAAATAAAAATAAAATCAATGAAATGAGATGACCTTGAAAAAGTTATGAAGTCTTCGAATTTTATACATATATTTATATACATAACATTATTTATAAATCTAAATCTTGACTGTATCTAAATGCCTATCTTTTATTATTTATGTAGAATCTTAATATCATGGTGTTGATGAGTACAACAGTATTATATATATTTTATGCACAAGTATAGCTGATCGGGAAATCGGGGGAGGGGATCCTAGCTCCTACAGCGTATAAGTAATAAAGTTTCAGTGTTGCCAATGCAATTAATTGAGTCAAAGTGTGAGTACTTCCTGTAATGTGAGATACATTTTAATTAACTTTTTCTATAAAAACCATTACTGGAAAAGAGAGAGAGAGAGACAGACAGAACAGAACAGTAACAGAGAGATGTAGAGTAGGAAAGGAGATCTATCGATATGTCACCTAAATCTAGTATGTTAAATGAAACAATAAAAATATGAGTTAATAGCTTTATAAAAAGAAACCATATCCCAACCTAGTATATCTGAAGTTGAAGACTGACATGGAGTGAGAGGCTAGAGTAAGCCTTCACGCACAGCACACACCAACAAAACAAAACACTATACACATTCAGATGAACTGCGAGGAGGCAAAGGACCATGCCTATGTATTTTCAATAAAAATACCACGAATGACCTGCCGAACCTGAAGGTTTGTCGAGAAGAGAACACAAATATTTATCTATCCTGGCGCGGAGTCAGGATATCAAAACGAACTCTGTGTCGCAAATTCACATGTCGGATATTTATCCAGTCATCATCAGAGGGTGTCTTTGCTATTTATGGGTTTTTGATGGGAGACACTAATTTTATAGCCTGATGTCCTTATGTTTATTTTATATTATATTGATTCCTAGATTAGTATTTTTCCAGTACTGGTTGTTAGGATGTAAATTTGTATTTGCGATCAAAGTAATAGAAGCCTAAAATGGACTCTAGTAACATGTCTTATATATATATATATATATATATACTATATTATATATATATATATACTATAATATATATATATATATTATATATATATATATATATTATATACCCTAAGTTTTACTGACCAAGAGATATTAAGTTAATACGTATATATTATAAAATGTAAGTTGATTTAATAATTAATATATAATTATTAATATTATTATATAATAATATCATATGTACATTTTACACACCATAAGCTCTACAATGAATTATATACCCGAGATTACTGAGAATACATTATATATAATATATATATATATATATATTATTATTATAATTATATAATATATATATTAATATAATATAATATATATATATATTAAATATATTATTATAATATATTATTAATATATATTATAATAATATATATTAATATATATATTATATAATATATAATATATATTAATTATATATATATATTATATTTAATAAATATATATAAATAATATACTTACTTAAATTTTTCTTATTATTTAAATATAAGAGAACTGAATCATTTGATTTATTTATTTGTAAATTTTTAATGGACTTATCTTATAACTGACATAGGTTTAATAAGACATATATTAAATATATTATATATTATATAATATATATATATATATAATACAAAATAATTAAATATAAAGTTCCCTTAATGTGTGTGTGTTGTGCAAGGTTAGGAGTGTTGAGAGAGAGGAGGAGCAGCTAGAGATCGTGGGAGAGAGCGCCGAGGAAGGAGAGGATGAACCGGAGCAGCAGAGAGAGAGATCGCAGATAGAGAAGACGAGAAGAGGCGCAATAATTTTCATAATTATCCGCGCGGAGTTGAATAGTCCTCATTTACAACATTCATTTACCATGTAGTTAATTCTATTCATGATTGTAGTGTTATTATATTATCTATCCTAGGGGGGATAGAATTAATAAATCAATGATCTAAGACTTTAATAATATAACTATACAGTATATATGAGGTATGGTCATAGCTGGTTTGGGAAATATGCCAGTGACTTTTAAATATATGATTATCGTAAATTATTATACCTTGATAGTGATCTATACTCATATACTAGTTATGTTACTACTTTAATATATATACCTATACATATGCAGTAATATACATATAGTATGAGGTATAAAGCACTGATTTATAATTAAACGTAAAGTTATTATAATATTGAGAGTGTAAATAATTATAATGGTTTTATATAATTATATAGTAAGTTGATATGAGGTAGTAAGGATATGTATTAATGTTCTTCCACTGTGACTATTAATTATCTGTATATTATTAATAGAAGTGAGGTAGGATAGAAAAATTAAGTAAATTTTATTATGGTAGGTGGATTTAGGCAAGAGGTAGATGAGGTTATATATGAGACTTAAATGGAGTAAATGTGAAAGAGAGTTAATCCGTAAAAGTATTTAGGAACCATATATTTGTAACTATCTTATTGTAAGGTACAGATGATATTGAGATTAATTGATGTGATGTATCTAGATATGAAAAAGTATATAACGAGGTAATTATGGTAGATGGAGGCGTTAGGCTGGTATATGTATTGTTGAAAATAAAATAAAGTAAGTAGATATAGAAAATAGTAATTATGAGAAGTCAAATGAATGTGAGAAATATGTCAGGTGAGGAAGAAATTGAAGGTTTGAGAGTGTTTATGGGTATTTATGGATGGTTGACGCACAGCCGAGTGATGTATTAGGGTTAAAATAGGGTGCCGCTCTAATGTGCGAGATGGTTGGTAATAATATAAATTTTGGATAGTTGTGGTCTGGAAGGACCTTCCGTGAGATATAGGGAATTAAAACTAATCTATGAGGAGGAGAGGAGAAGGCGAGAGGAATAATCTGCGTCAAGAAGTCGATGTGTGCTTTAGCTATTAATAGCGGAGTGAGTGCAGCCTGTTATATTGCTATGTTATTCAATTTGTTTTATGGATGGGGTTATGGAAAGAATTAGAGATGGAGGTCGGCAGGAATTGGTGGCTAGACATGGAACACTGGGCTATGAGTGGAAGGCGGCGTTGGCCCTTGAGCCTATTATGCAATGCGGGTGTTATTTGGTTTTTGATGTGGCGAATCTGAAGAGAGTTTTGAAAGGATTGGTTGAGAGTCTGTGTAGTGCGTGATAAATAGGAAGGGGTCTTGAAAGTTAACGCAGATAGTAAGTAAAATATGAGTTAGTGGTTATTTGAAGTGAGAAACAGCGTAGCCCTCAATTGTTTGAAGTTT
>JABUQX010099031.1:0-18238 GCA_015478945.1 Trachelipus rathkii
ATAAAGTATATATATATAATATATAATTATATTATAATATTATATATATATACTATATTATTATATATATATAATTATATTATTGAGTATATATATATATATAATTATTTTATATATATTATATACTTAGTATTACGTATATTAGTATTATGGATATAGTATATCATATATAAATAGTTTATTATATTATATTTTTATTATATATATTTTATATTATAGTGAGGGATAACGGTCACTTCACTAGCCCGTATATATATCATATATATTATATTATATATATGAGTACTATATAACATTAGATTATACCAGCAGACTGCTTACATTAATTTTTTCGACCATTCGACGAATGACGTGTGTTTGATTTTTGGGAATATATTTAAGTTTGTTTATATATTATAATAATTATATTATTATTTTATATGATAAGAAGGGAGGGATATATTATTAGTACTCACTTTATTTAAATATATATAATATTCAATTATCTATATACTATATATTAATAATATATTACAAAAATATAGTTATTATTATTAAGATATTTATTATTGCGTGGTGATTTAATAATTTCATGATACTTATATTGTTATATTAGTTATCTGATGAACGCTAATCTAATATTTATTATGCTTCTTATTATTTATTTCGAGTTTTAGCCTACAACCTCTAATTCATAAGGCATATAATTTATGTCTTACCATTCAGTTTTTAACTTAGGATGTGGGACGGGAACCCAACTCAAGAATGCACTCTCAGCAACAACTTCTCTTTCCACCTCTTCCGACCTTAAATTAGATGGAAAAGAGTATTTTTACACAAACGGAATTATATATTCTTGTTGCACTAAGTATATTAACATTCAACATATTATGGAAAAGGTTAAGAGCCCTTGTTATTATTGTTTTTCTGACCTTATTCCTGCTTTAGTTATTATTCTATTTTTTTATTGATATAAGATACACAGCATGGCTAATACTCTCTCAGCTTGGAACACTAAGTATGGGGGGATCAGGCACTAAGTTTTATTTCCTTGTAAGATTTTCTCAAGCCATGGCGTAAATATTGCTTATACTTTCCACCACTAATAAGAATCATCATTTGTATCTAGTCCGTTTTACTTGTTATTATTATTTTCAATCATTTTCACTCACATCTTTTGGTAATCACTGCGTGTTCTCATCCACTACTCTGCGCTGTAGAAATATTATATCCCATTAAGTGAATCTGTTTAGAATTGATCCGCTTTATGTTCTAGGTGAGAGTGTTGTGTTCTGTGATGATTTCGTTTTCGTTTTTTTTTGTTTTCTTTTAAATGGTTGCGTATTATATATCAGATCTAGTCGATTGATAGATTTTTTCACTGCTAACATCAGAGTGATGATTTAGCTTGTTCCAAAATGAGTATTGTGTGTTGTCACAAAAATACTATCGCTACTTTATAGACGGAGGCTGAACTAGTCAAGTTGCAATAATTAATAGATATTATGGTTCATTAATTTCTTTAGAGAAATATTTTCAATATCCTTTTTTCTTAGGACTAAACTTCGCAGCTATTCATAAAACTTTGTCATTTCTTTTGTAAACACGTTCAATTGTGACGGACTTAAGTTCTTTAGTAGTGTTAAGATTGTTCAAATTAATGCTGTTTTTCCTATAAGTCGGCCAGTTGTTAGAGTATTAGTAATGTAAGGTAGTGCCGATATTATAGTTTCTGGATGACAGAACAGACGCACTTAATAGAAGGTATCGGAAGGAGCAAGATATCTCTGTCTTTTGAGCATCTATAGATCAGTATGATTGGTATTTGCCGCTAGAATCCCAACTGAGACCGTGCGTAGTTTGTAATCAAATTATTTATGAACTATCATGCATTTGCGAAGAGAGTGAGAGTCAATTTGGTATTCATCATTATTACATTCATCCCAACGTGAAAATTTAATAGCTCTCTAAATATAGAGTATTGCACTGTGCAGCATTCACATCTTAAGTATTTATTATATTATATTATCTCCTTACTCAAAACTCTCGTTACAATTCAATGACATCACACGCTTGTACTTTTGCAATTTGACAAAAGTCCGCAGTGAGAGCAGTTTAAGCCGCCGGATGCGGATTGTCGGATCTTTAAAAGTGTAGCGGGCGCGGTACTCAGGCGGATGACGGAATTGTTACACTTTTCTTACAATCACTAATAATAATAATCATAAGTATATAATATTAGATATATATAATATTTATATTTTAATTCAATAATAATATAATATTAGTAATTATATATTATATAGTAATATTATATATATTATATTTATATCTTTAGCTTATTACATATATATATACTGATTCTTTTTTGTTGGTACTCTTAGGCTATTTGGATATGCGTAGTAGCGTAATTATTGCAGAGGGTTTGACTTTCTTGTGGTTTCTGTTTAGTATTATTTCCATTTACTTAATTTTTTTTATGGATTATGTTTTATTAGTTTTATTCGATTTGCTGATTAAGCTTGCGATTTTGGTTATCTTTCGGTGCTGTTCCGCATCTAATTATAGCACGTAATGGGAATAGTTTTTCGTTCGATAGTCCGGGTGTGGATATAGCTGGTATAGTTATAATATCTGTTTTCGTTTGTTTATTTATATAATTATTATGACTTCAGCAATGTTATCTATAAGATAATTGAGTAATATAATGCTGAGACGAATGCCCAGTTTTTATCTTTATTGCAAATAGAACAGAAAATCATTGTGGAAGACCTTATTTCATAACAGAATAATTTATAATCTACTCTATCTATATATAGTATCTATATTTATATTGAGAAAATAAATACTTTACTGATATTATCTTTATTATGTGTATATTTATATTATATATTTTTATTATGTAATATTATATTTATATTATTTTTAATATTATTACATTTTATATTATTTTATATATGAATATAATTTATTTTCCTTCCTAATTTAATTAATTATTTTCTAATTTAACTGCAAAGTTAATCTTTGTTATATTGATATTTTTTTTGCACATAGGAGAGAGAGGCGAATTTTGTTCGTGAAGGTTCCCTGTCCGTATTTGATTTTTTTATATGATTCAGGGGCTTGCTGATAATGTAGGAACCGGTGATGATCTATTTGACAAGGATTATTCTTAAAGAAGTAATTGTTCAACTAAAGAGAAGTAAATAACTGGTATTTGTAGCACGTTATAAGCCGAAATCATATATTTACAGATCGAGGCATCCCATAATTTCTGTGTTCACACCGGTAGTATTTTAGAGATTAAGTTCGCCGCAGGTGCTGCTAGCCTAATAATTGTCTTTTTTTGCCCCATGGGAATGGTAAATTGCCCAAATACAATCTCTTTTTTCAAGACCTAGTATATCGACATATTGAAGGTGAAACTGTTTTCCTCCGAGATCAACATATTACACCCAAGTCCCGAATTCTCCTTCTGTCCCCAATATGATAAAGTTTTCATACTAGAAAATCTCCATTTTGTCCCTGCTACGCCTCTTGTAATTAATTGGAGGTTTAATTGAATTATTACCTGTGACTTAAAGTCCCATTTCTTCGACAGTAAAATCTAACAATTAACTCACACACTTCAAGTATCTAAAATACGTAACTATACCAATCCTTATACCTAACACTATTAGTCACCTTAATATAAATTAAGTGTGAGGTATAGTTCATTCTGGAATAAAATCGATTTTAATGTATATGACGATATATCAAATAATTCCAGTCATATAATAAAAATTTCATGTTATATAATTATACCATTATTATATGTAAAGGGATTGAGACACACCTATAGTAGCTGCAGGATTTTACACATAAGCAGTGAATTACCAGAAATTATCTTTATAGTATCATTTTACACTCTTTTGAGCTATTAAGTTCTCATATAAATGTGAAATGCCCCACATCTTAGTATAAACATTCTGACCAAATGA
This sequence comes from Trachelipus rathkii, assembly GCA_015478945.1. Taxonomy (NCBI): domain Eukaryota; kingdom Metazoa; phylum Arthropoda; class Malacostraca; order Isopoda; family Trachelipodidae; genus Trachelipus; species Trachelipus rathkii. Next base: position 3,960 of record JABUQX010099031.1, read on the forward strand.
ACGTAAAACAAAAATAATAGTCCATTCTTAAAATTAACCAATTAGTAAAACAAATCAGAGTAGGATAAGTTCACTTTTTAAACTACTACGTAACGTTCACCTAAAGTCTATATTCTCCAAGTATTTAGAATTAGAATTTCAAAAACTAGTATATTAATATTTATAACCTACAGTCAACAGATTAATTCATAGAATTAACATTCAATATAACAAACCAAGATATATTAGCACTAGATTATTACATTAACGATTATATTAATTACTAATATGCTTTCAAAATTTTCTGAACAAAAGACGGCTATATATGATATTTATCAATTCTATTTATTATAGTATATATACATATCAACTATCATAATTTTCAAATATATCACTATTAATATATATTGTGCTATTACATTTATGATATATTTTACCATTAAATTGGGTTATTATTTAATATTACTATAAATACTTAATCTTAATTATTTTAACTATATCTTAGTAACATGCTTTAAAAAGTAGGAAGATAATTACAGTGTATGAATAAGGTTGAGATCTCCTCATGACTGATATCTAAGATTACGGGATTTTCTGTTTTCTTGTTGCTAGTGTTGTATTTTTTAGTTTAACATTCTTAACTACGGCTAGGAAAATGACTTATAGATAAACTTCAAACTCTAGTAATAGAATAGAAGTAAATTATTGTTGTGCATAATGTAATCAATGATTATAATTTGCATCTCTTCACCATAAGTAATGAAAATATATCAATCATGGCATTTCTCATGTACTAGCAGTGAGGTTTTAAGTTACAACTAATCAGGGATAAGTTTTTACTACGCTAAATAATATATGAGAAATAAGCATTACTTGAAGTTAAATGTGGGAAAGAAAATTGTTTTCGTTTCCATTTTAAAAGTTTTTTTATAAAAAGTGACACCTAACTAATTTTTTATAAGATACAATTAGTAATATAATAAATAAGAAGAGAAAAAGAAATGATTAGTTAAAAAGGGAATACAGAGGGAAAAAGAAATAACTAATAAAATAGAAAAGAGAGAGACAATAACCTTAGACGATCTTAATCTTAGTATAGAGCGCTGATTTTGTATTACATTAAGAGTTTTACTTCTATTTACTTTGCCGTATGGTTTTACTATTTATTGTGAGAGTTCGTAAATGGTATCATTGGATATAGACATAAACTACTTTTTTACGTAAAGCATTATCTCCTAAAAATAATTTTATTAAAGTCTATAATTAAATGTATTTAAGGATTTCTTTACTATTATTATCATATTATGAATAAGATTAAAGCTATATAAATATATTGAAAATTAAACAACTTAATGATCCGCCCGAAAGTGTAACCTACCTATAATTATAATATACAATTATATATCTATATTTATATAATAATTGTTATTTAAAAAGCGTTATAAACTTAAAAATAACATTAAATATAATATATTTTCTTATTAGGCAAAATAATTTATAACGAATCTTTATATTATATCTAAATGATATATATATAAAAATTAAATTATAATAATATATATATTAAAATTAAACAATATTAGGATAATAAAAAGAAAAATTATTATATATATCTATTATAATTATTTTAAGTTATTTTTACGAATGATGATATTCCTTATTCTTAACATTATTAAGTATTTTATTATTAAGGATTTGACGAGTAACATTGTTAAATGGGTATTTATATTATATTAGTATACTTATTATTATTATAATTCCTAAAATAGTTGATATAAGACAATAGCACAAATCTAATTAATATATATATATTTCTATAATATTATTATTAATATGAAGTAATAGTATAAATATTATATACTATGAGCTTGGAGCTAGAAGCAGATAATACTCGTATGATGAAGAGACAATACTTGTACCTATTTATAAAAAGAACACTATAGAATAATTTCTAAAATTTATTTCTTCTATTATATATAAGCAATATAAAACATTGCTCAAATATATATCCCAGTTTTTTCTATACATTTACGTAATCTTATATAAAACTAAAGCAATTTGCCCTCTACAAATTTCCAGTCATTCTCAGATATAAAACCAGAAATTTGTGGTCCTACTTCTATTACTGTTCCCAATCTTCTAAGACTACTACTACAACTAGACCATATAACTACTACTACTACTACTATATATTACTTATAATTATACTTAGTACTATATTACTAGACATTACTAATATACAACTAATCAATAAAATTAATTTAATTATATATAGTATTAATATATAAATATATAAATATATATATTAATATATATAATATATATAATTATATTATATATAATTAATTATAATATATATATATACTATATATATATATAATATTATAATTATATATATATCTTATAATATATTTTCAATTATAATATTATTATATTATAATTAATACTATATATATATATATCTATATTATATATAATATATATATAAAGAGAGTAGAGATAGAGAGGCATATATATAATATTTTCGTTCAAATTTATAACGACTAATTCTTATTAATAGTTATAAGAAATGTTTGCAAAATGGTATTACGTACCGTAATATACTATAAATTTAATACATGTTTGGCATCTGGAGAGGGAATGTAGCGTGAGTTGATGTTGGGATAAGTGAATTACAGCATGACCGGCATAATGTTTCCATAGAAAATTTATATCCACAAAGGATGCGTTATCGTAGTCGGCGATAATTTTGTTGAGAAAATGGGTTCAGGTGACCTATTGTAGATAATTTGTACAGTTATCAATGAATAGTTGAATTTTTAGATAATTCATATCTTATTGTTGTTGAGTAGTAAATTAGTAAGTAGTAATTTCTTGATGAAAATGGCAAAAGTTCGATTGCTGTCATTGTTCACATATGGTTGAAATTTTACAGTCTTCTAGGTATTTTCGTTTGCGCATTATGGGAAAACAAATAAATTGGTATGAAATATGTATTGTTATTGGTTAATTGCATTGAACTTTTCCTTGAGCGTAGTTAATGTATTCTTTCTCTACACTTTACTTTATGCAGATTTTGAATTCTCTGTTGTGTGTGTGTGTGTGTGTCTGTGTTGTGCTGTTGTGTGTTGTTGTCTCTTGTGCATTTGTTGTGTGAGTGTGAATCGATTGTGTCATTCTATGTGTATGTGACTTGTTTATCTCGTGTGTGTTCTTTGTGTGTTGCTGGTGTCTCGTTTGTGTGTGTCTGTGTTGGGTGTTGTGTTCTGTGTCGTGTGTGTGTGTGTGTTGTGGGTTGTGTTGTGTGCTGTTTGTTCATTAATTTACTTTTTCTTTCCTCTGTCACCTTCATCTTACATGTTTCCTTTCCTATCGATGCTATTGTTCATCTCACTTTCTACTAATTTACTTTTCTCTTTCTATAAACCTAAAGTCATACTCTCACTTCTCTTCATCTTCTTCTTCTTCTTCTTCTTCTTCTTCTTCTTACTTAGAAATAACAATAAAAATATATAATATAATTAATAATTAATAATTAATAATAATCTTACAGACAAAATAATAATTCATATATATATAATAAATAATTACAATTAATAATAATAAAATAATAAAAATAATCATCATAATAATAATTACAGATTCTTATTATATATTAATAATTAAACATAAATACTCATAATACTATCCATAAATAAGTGAATCAATTATTTACACATAGACATTATTATTAAGATCACAGAGAGATCTAAAGATGACTATAATTCTCGAATACGATAAAATCGTGCACAGATGGTTACGGCTCTCTAATTAAATGCGACTGAACGGACGGCAGTAGTCAATATATTATATATCGAATTTTTATATTTATAATAAATAATAAGTATGAAACGTGGTAAATAATAATTAGTAGTATTTATTAATATACTATATGTCCTATTTATGTTATTCTGTCCTATAAAACTTGTCCTTTGAAATATATTTTCCAGATAGTAGAAGAAATATAGTATTTATGATAGTAATTAGTAAGTAGTAATTTCGTGACTATTTATTTTAATAATGTTATTACTAATTATAATATATTCATGTTATGATGAAGTAATTTCCGTTTCTTTCTCTATTTCGTCTTTACGCTGAGTTCTTTTTGAGTGTAATTCTGTCTCTTCTGTCTAGTATATCATTGCTGTTTGTCTTTTGTTATTCTGTCTGTATGTCATCACTAACTATCTATTTGATCTGTTATCTTTCATTCTGTCTAATATCTTAACTTTTATTATTTCAAAAATTCAAACAAGGTCTCTAAATCTACTCTCTATCTCGGGTAGGTGCTGCGGAGAGATAGTAGTGTCTGCTTCGATGGAGGTGGTGCTGATACGGCGTCGATCAGGTGCATCGTCACTAGTACGAGCGCCTGTACGTCTAATCACTCTCTCTCTCTCTTCTCTCTCCTCCTCTCTTTCTCTCTCTCTCTCCCTCTCCTCAAGGGAAAAGTGTGTAAATAAACTACATAATAAATTACTTATAATATACTATATCTCTCGTATCCTATCTCATTACTCTTCTCTCTCTTTCAATCTTAGTCATCAATATTTTTAAAGCAGGGAGATTTTCCTTAAGCGTACATATAGACGTAAGCCAAACACACACACGCATATATATTATATATATTAATATATAATAATATATATATATATAATATATAATATATATATATTTATATATGATTATATATATTAATATAATATAAACTATTTTTATTATATTTAACATAGTGATTGCCATAAATGTTTCAAGGAGGATATTACATTTAAAAGTGTGAGTTCACTCTAACGGAATATTTCGTATAAATGTAAATCAAGATCACAGGCATAAGTAGATAGATGAGATTAAATTCAGCAGGAACAGAAGTACGAAGAGATTTTCCACAGAACATGGTTGGTGGATAAGGAGGAAGTATACATAGAATGAGAAAGCATATGAGCTTAGAGAATAACCTACGTTTGACAACAACTTCGTGTGCAGACTCACCCTTGTGCTATCGGGGCGTACGTAAAGTGTGTTTATGCGGGGATCAGTTTCTTCGAGCATTTGCCGTTGGGCTATAGAAATGAGACAAATCTCCAACATTGCCACTTCAAAAAGATGTGTGAGGTCAAGTCAGTTGGAAAATACAGAGTAATAAATCTAGGACTGGTGAATATTATATAGATTTTGCTATTCTGTCTTTGCATGACTAATACCCAGAGAGATAGTGAAAACCACACACAGCGAATTACATTAGATTATAGTGAATCGAACGTAAGGATCTTTATTGAGACAACTAATATTATTGTATCTATTTAATTTTTTTGACATGTTTATAGAGAGAATCACGCGCGTTAAAGACCGACAATAGAGTACGCGGGCGTTCGTATCTAGTCGAAAGAGGAGGTAGGAATTGGAGCAAAGTAATGATGTGAGGGAACTGGTCCACGACTACTGTTCGGAGCTGGAGCAGTAATCGAGAACAACGAAACATAAAAAAAGTCCATTTAGCGCATGTCAGAATGGCATTTTTGATGCTGAGAGTCATAATATATGTGATTTGGGTGTTATCCTGGGTAAACATATACAGTCCGATGCTTACGTATGATTATCACATTAAGAGATAAATGCGATCAGGTCAGTTTTTGTGCTTGAACGAGAGTGTGCTCTATACTCTGAGTGAAATTCGCAATTATTACTGTACTAGTTAAGGTGTTCAGTTATAGTATGAGTATATATATGAGATATGTATTTTAATAGGAGGTAGACTTAATGAAGTAGGTTATGCGCATCAAACTAAAGAAGATACTCGTCTTGTAATTTAATAGAGAAGAATGACACTATAAATAGAAATAAGTATGCAATATGGACGTGTATCGGAGCTGCTTTAACGATAACTATGGCGCTAACTTCATATATTTCACCATGAGAGACATATTACTGAGAAAGAGAGAAAACAAACTACCTTGAAATGATTTTTATCTTATAGAAAACGGAGCTAGCAAGATTAGTGAATAAGAAAGCGAGTTAGGTATAAAAATAGTCGTAAAAAATAGTGAATGAAAATTAATTTTATAATACTAATAGTTAATAAATATACAATATATAATATATATCACACTATTATTATAAAGCGTTTATTTATCTATTTATCTATCTCTTTTATTATCATATTTTTATATATAAATATTTGCAATTTAAATAATTTTCTTTATTTTAAAAAAATACACTAACAAAAATTTGGGTAGTGAATTTGAATTCTGAATAGGATTAAAGATTATATCATTATTAAAAGAAAAAATTGTAAATATTTGTAATTCTCTTATTGTTGTTATGTTATTCAAGAATAGATATACTTCGATAAGTCAAATAGTACTTATATAATATTATATATATATATATATTATTTATATTATATACATTATATTATATTTATATATTGACTATAACAATTAACGTTGGATAACCTATTTAATCCACTATATCGGTTAGCTTTTTCTGTTCTTGGTCCATGTCTGTCTGTATAGTCTGTTACTTACCTTGTCCTATTAGTTCTGTCTGTTATGATCTGTCTGTCTTAGTCTGTAGCACTGTTCTGTCTGTTTGTCTATGTCTCATTATCTAATTAGCTTTACCCTCTATCTCTGTAAATTTATTACTTAACTCTAAATAAATTACACACATACATACATACTTACATACATACGCAAACACACGTACACAATATATATAATATATATATATATATATATTTTATATATTATATTAATATTATAAATATAATTAATATTAATTATTAATATAATTAGATAATATTATATCATATATATAATTAATTTATATATATATATAATTATATTAAATATACTATTATTATATATTAATATATATAATATATATATATATATATATAATATATATATAAATATATATTGATAATATAATATATATTATTATTATATTAATTAATAATATATTATATATTAATTATACATATTAATAAGTATATATATATATAATGTATTATTATATGGATGCTATAGGTAGATAGGTTGGTCAGATGATTAATCCATTTAAGAGATATGAAAAAAAAGTTTCCCTCTATCGTTATATTTTATATTTATCATTATATAAATATATGATTATATATATATATATATATTTATCTAATATTAATATATTAATTAATATATAATTAATATATTAATTAATATATTAATAATATAATATAGTATATATATATAATATATAATATAATATTAATATAATATATATATAATTATATATATTAAATAAATAATTAAATTATTTTCTTATATTTATCACTATACTAAAAATATGATATTTATGACTAACACTAGAAAACAAATTAATATATATTTCAAATATATTAAAATAGTCATAACTCGTGCTATTATATATATGGAGATTGTGGATATTTCAAATTATGTAATTGGAGACGATGCATAGATTTATAATTTAATGTGAGATGTTATCAGGTATTATTCTACCTATACATTAATATATATATTATATATTAATATTATTATATATAATATATATATAATATATGATAATTATATATGTATATATATATATATACTTTATGATTATAATATAATATATATATAATATATTAATATTATATATAATTATATATAATAATATATATATTATATATAATTATATATAATATATATCTATATATAATATATATTAATTATATAATATATTAATATATATATATAATATATATATTATATAATAATATAATATTAATAATAAGTATATATATAATATTATTAAATATATAATATATTATAATAAGTATATATATATAATATATATATATATATAAATATATAATATAGTATATATATATAATATATATTATTTATATAAATATATATATATATAATTATAATTATAATATAATATATATATATATATATATATATATTAATATATATATAATATATATATATATATATATATATATATATATATATATACCCATTTTATTTATGGTTCAAATACTACATATATATAATATATGTATATATTAACTTTAAAATTTTACCTATATGCAGATTTATCGTGATCTTAGATATTATGTAAGAAAGCATTAGTCATGTGAGCAGTACTTTCCTCAAGATTGGTTGTTATTGTAGTGCGATACTTATTAGACTTAGTCATAGTCTACGGATGCCACATTTACACATGATGCAAGCTCGCGAGATGCTCTCAAATATTAATATCACTGACAGGATATGATTTATTAGTTGATGAGATAGCGAAGTAAGATGATGTTATAGATATCTCTTGAAACTGTATAATAGAGGGCTAAGAGGGTACAGTGTTTTCTTCCTCTGTTTCATGGGACATTTATTATACGTCTCGTGCAATCTTTTGTATCTGTGAGATAAGCCCACTACGAGTGCTCTTAGAGATAAGTAATATATGCATTAAGTGAGAGAAGAATATTAGGTTTTTTATTCAGCAAAGTTCTCTCGACGATATCGATGGTCGTATGTGCTTGAGATTGCGGCAAGTGATTTAATATTCGCTCTAGCGCAAATTACTCTAAGCATACAACTGACTTTAAATAATAGCTGTGGAAATTAGGATAATGTATGCGTACTTGCTAACGTTCATCATATAGAATATACACACAATTATACATTTATACAAGTATAAAATCGTGCAAAATAATATAGAATGAGTATTCTGATTTCTAAGGATCAATTTAGAGGCAAATGGATACTATTCTAGAATAATATGCCATCGGAGGAGTACGTTCTTGACTACAAAGGTTGAATTCAGTATTAGAGTCAATATCAATGACACATCTATTTATTAGTATAGACTCTACTTCGTAAGTGATTGTGTTGATGTCGTGCTAGACTCTCCTTCATCAGCGGTTGAGGATAGCATATGATAGGGTTCGTGTTCAGATTTGTCTCTTGATGACTTATGTTATATTATCAGGATATTGTTTTACAGCGGTCAAAGTTATTCGTGATCATCTACGATACGAAAAGGGAATAATATTTAGCGATGAATACGAGACTAAAGAGATTAAGTGTGATGGGATAATTTGTCTAAGTATATTCTTTTCTGATTCATCTATGATGCTTAGGGAGACGCAGTGGATTTTATAATTCAATCAGAAGGTAATTTATAGCGGTATTAATAGTATAGATATTGGTGGACAATAGATATATATATAAAATTCATGCAGACCTGGTGTGGTATTGTTGCAATTAATATTATTTCAGGTAACTTAAACACGTTCGGATAATTGATTGTCTGCTTTGTGAGACACTCGAATTATTTCACGTAGTTAATGTCAGAGCTCGGAAATATGAAGAGAGTAGTAAATTTGTCAAAGCGTAATGGCGAAAAATAATTCGAGCGGTGACGCCTGTTAATACGTAAACGTGAGATGGAGGTGTATAGAGGGTGAATCAATAATGGGCTGAAGCCAATAAAGAGGAGCCGGCCTGGAGGATGAACACACGACCGATGAAATGGCTGTTGAGTAGAGATAAGACCTCGTACTTATTGATGATAATCATAACTAAGTGGACACGAGGTACTAACTAATATCTAAATAAGTTATAGAAAGCATAAATTGAGATAATGTGAGACTACATTATCTCGTGAAAGTATAAGACTTAATAAGATAGTTAGTACGAAGGCGGGTCTTTGTAGTTTCCATGGCTTAGAAATAGGAAAAGGAGTAGTTGACAGTAATGATATAACGCATCGCTAAGATCCAGGTATATGAGCTACATCATTGAGGTGCCACATCAAGAGATGCGTATAAAATATATGACATTAGGTTTGCCGTAACTCTCGTAAGTTGGTTACTACAGCAACCTGATCATCGCGCATACTTCAGGAGTTTGGTCGTAGCAACAGCAGTAGAGGAAAAAGCAACAGCAAGAGAAAACTAGCAGATAGTATATTGAGCACTACTTGCGAACGGCACAGGCATATGGACGCCACTGAGGCATACGATAGGAGTCTAGCCTTATTAGCACACTGATAGATGATAGAAGAGAGATTCGACGAGCAGCCGACATATATGCCAGAAGGAGACACTAGAGATCTGCCAGTCGGCGAAAAGACCTGCGCTTAGTGATTATAAGCAGACCGCGAATGATAGGAGATATGATTTAAGAAGGAGCTCTCAGTTATGTGAGTTAATTGCAACCGCCATTATTTGAGGGAATATTGTAATAAAAATTCTACGGTAAGACTAGAAAAGGTCCTAATCCTGGGAGTATCTTGAGTTACGCTATTATAATAAGTAAAGTAAAGCAAATTTGAGCGTAATAACGTGGAATTATATGTAAATTGCGATAGGAGCGAAGAATGATGGGAAGAGATGTCTGAATTAAAACATTCCTAATCTCACATGTAGTGGTGAAAATCAGAGCGAAGAATGGATAAGAAAGTTGCAAACTGAGTTGGAGTTAAAAAATAAAATTTCTAATGATTTATAAATATACAGCATTAATTTTTTATTTACTAGTGGATTTTTAATAGGAGTGCTTGTAGAATTTTATAGGGAGGAAGGGTATGATAATCTAGGAGGTAGGTTTTATCATATATATTTTCGTTCCGTACACCTAGATAATATGTTTTACATAGAATATTAAAGTTCTTAATGAATCTCATATGAGATAAATATAGCCTTAAAGTATATATAAGATATTCGTTTTATTATGTTTATATGTTGTGAGTGTCAATCTTTCATATGAAAGGATGGACTGGAGTCTCTATGTTAAGATTTATGAGTAGGTGAAAATGTTGAATAGACAGTAGTATATAAGTAGATATAATAGAGTCTGAATTGATTTATATAGTTCTAAAATCAACATAATTATATTAGGAAGTGTGTAATCACTATTCTATTTCTTGCGGTGAGTATCTCAGTCTTATCTTGATATTTTTATTTACTATTTTTAATTTCGACCATCTATTCTATCATATTGTTATGTCTCTTCTTGTTTATGGTGTCTTACCTTGACAGGCGTCCGTGTCGTTTTAACCTCTCGATTTCTTATGGACGGAGTCTTGAGCTGCGGGGCGGTTTCAGGCATAAGGATATTGTATTTTGTACTTGCATTCATTTCCTTTCTCTGAGTCATTCTATCTTTCTGTCTCCTACTTCTTTTCAAAGCTATCTCTGTCTTGTCTTGCATTGTGCACTGTCTCTACTTCTAGTAGTGTATCTTATCATTTTCTTCACGTACACCTAATAATTATTCATGGTATTTTTTTCACTCTTACTTGTGATCGTTTCTTCAGTACTTTTGTAAAGTATTCTGGTGTAGTTGTCTATGTTTCTTAATACTCTGATTTAAGTTGCTTTTCTTTACTAATAACTTCCAGTTATTTTTTTTCAAAACTCTTGTCATCATATCTCCTTCTCTTCTGGCTCCTAGATTTTGCTAACTGAGATATCTATAAGAATAATATGAGTATGACTTAACTCTTCTACTCTGCTAACAGCACTCTTGATAGTCTGTCACTCTTAACCAATTAAATTTTAAATTACGACAACTTATGTTAGTAAAATCAGTAGGTAATAATATAGTAGTCATATATTCCTTTCACGTTTATTATTAATACTTGATGATGACTTAGTGAAGAGTACAAAAATGTCGAAAACACATTTTAAATAAAATTCCTCTTTGACTAATAAATATCTTTTATATAGTCCCATTCTTTTTGAATCCTCGTGGGTTAATCCTATCATCAAACATGCTGTATTTTTGACTTTATTTGTTCCCTGTCATACCGCGGCAATAGATCTAACCTTTGCTAGGAATTATTTTGACGTCGCTTCAGTGCTGCAAATTGGTTGTCGGAGTCTTTGCAGTCGTGCTCTTTTTGATTTGGTTTTTATGCGATTGTACTGGCTATCTAGTTGAATGGTGTCCTTTAGAATATTGCAAAAGTGCAGTGCCGGATTAATATTGTAGTATATAGTATATTATATAGAATGGTATATATATTGTATTATTAGTGACGTATAAATCTATTATAACCTAATCATATATTTTTTTTCTTTATATTCTCATATATACATGGTGTATTACAATTTCTAAAAAATCGAGTATAAGAATTATCTATAGCCTGCGTCGCCATGCCCAGTATAAAGGAGTAGAGGGTGCTACAACATGTTTAGGCAGTCCGAATAGTGTGGAGTAAGCTGATAAAACAATGCATCGCTTACGAAAAGTCTACAACAGCCTCGGCAATTAACTTTGGGGAACTTTGACAACGGACTACGGAGCGAATAAATGGAGCTATGGATTATGAAAACTGCACATAAAAATATAGACAAAGGCAGTGAATAAACATAATGCAACTCTAAAGATTAAGAGGAGAGAGATAAAATAACCTGAATGAGATACAGACGGAGAGATTTCTTGGGACTAGGCTGAGACAAGACATTTGGTAGCGAATATGGATAGTTAATATGTATTACTTATGGGCGCAGAGAAGAGATATCGCATCTCCTCTGATGTCACCTTGGCCGGATACTAGAAGAAATTAGGAAGAACCACGGAATTGTTTAATCATAGTAGGGTTCCAAATCGACTCAGTACATTCAAGACGCTCGATTGGTAAATCGAGAGATTTGATGAATGTGTGCTCTGAATGTTGAGGGAACAGTACCAATTTGTTTTAGAGTGGTATAGCGGTTTCAGAAAGGTTTAGTAAGAAGAGGAGGAGAGAAGGGACAATTCTTAATACATACTAGAGAGGAGGCACAATGTAATGAGGTGGAAGAAGAAAAGCTTCTTTATAGGAGATTTAATGGAAGGATAGGGGGATGCGAGAAGGAATAGAGACACATTGATTAGGATGCTTTTGGAAGTATTCTTCAAAGAGGGGCAGAGAGAGAAAACTGATTGATTTTTTGTGTTAGAAATGGTTCCTGAAAGATAATGAACGGATTTTTGATTTTTCTATCGTAGGGCAGAACATACATAAATTTACAAGATATAGATTGAATATTTGTGCTTTCATCATTCTGAATAAAAAACGCAATAATAGATTACATAATAATTTCTATCGAGATAATAATAATTATATATAGGTAACCTCTAATCAGACCTGTATGAGCTTGGATGCTGTCCAGATCTGAAAGTCAAGAAGATAAAACCTAGAACCACCCCAGAGCAAAAGAAGAAAATTTAATTAAAGACTAAAAATATAAGATTAAGAAAAAGATTGACTGTCAGGCTAGACTAACGGAGAAGCTGCGAAGTGTCGAACGGAAGAGGAGAGAGTAAATTGGAAGAAATTGAAGGAGATAATTAAAAATGAAGCGGAGGAGAGTGCTTCTCTTGAAATGAAATTGGATGGAACTGAGAAAATAAAGACAAAATGGTAGACAGAAAATGTCAGAGTTGTTACAGAAGAACAAAACCAAAAGTTTGAACAAGAGTTACGTTAAGAACTATTGAAAGTATATAATCAACAGCAGAGCATGAATGAAAGTAAAGGCAGCAGTGGAAGTAGAACGAAAGGGAGAAATATAGGAAGAACTGGTGAAGATAGACTAATTGAGGATTCTGAAACAAGACGGTAAGGAGGTTTGCTGTTTGGCAGGTATAAAGTCATATCGATTAAGGTAAGCCAATTAATATAACACTCAAAGACAGAGAGGGAAAGTTGTTTTGGATTTACAGAGAAAGGAGCAAAATAGGTGCAAGGTGTGCCGAACGTTTTGAAGAGTTCGGTTCCAAACGTAGGAGAGGGTGAATGGAAGAGGAAGAGAGAGAAAAGTCAGGAAAGAGAGGAATAGAAAAATGATTTTCGAGAAAATAGAAGAGAAGTGTTTGAATAGAGCGCTTTGGCAAAATGAAGACGGGTAAAACTCAGTGAGTGATAAAATAACTATCGATTGCGGAATAGTGGAAGGGGGAGAGGTAGTGCAACAAAGGATTCTGAAACTCCTCTACAGTTGTATGGTAGCCGAAGAAATGTCAATGACGTAAGGGAGAACCATGCATAAGTGGCGATTTTTTAAAAGGAAAGGAGATTGCAGGAAAATGTGGAGGGAGATTATTACAAAGGAATTGCTCATTTTTTTTTTTTGGGTTTTTTTTTTTTTTTTTTTTTTTTTTTTTTTTTTTTTTTTTTTTTTTTTTTTTTTTTTTTTTTTTTTTTTTTTTTTTTTTTTTTTTTTTTTTTTTTTTTTTTTTTTTTTTTTGTTTTTTTTTTTTTTTTTTTTTTTTTTTTGTTTTTTG
>JABUQX010099032.1:2500-51105 GCA_015478945.1 Trachelipus rathkii
GAATAGGAATGGTACTTTCGTGGCTGATGAAGCAGACGTGAGGAGAGTGTGGAGAGAACACTCCGAAAGTCTGCATAACAATGGGGGAGATAAAGAGATGATGGTGAATGTTTGTGAGTTTGATGGTGTTAGAAGAAATAGATATTTTGGGGATGAGATAATTTGTAGGGAGGAGGTAATAGGTAGAGTAAAAAAGTTAGAGAATGGGGGCGAGATTGTGATCGACTGGATATGGAAGCTTGTAACAAAGCGTTTGTGGAGTATATAGTTTCGAAAGATTAGGGGAACAGTAATTGTTTCTTTATATAATGGTAAGAGAGATTAGGGAACCTGTAGGAACTATAGGGGAATTAGTTTATTGAGTGTTGTAAGAAAGGTATATGCTAATATTTTGGTTGAAAGAGTGGATTGAGTAACTGAGGGAGTGTTTCGCAAAGAATAAAGTGCATTTAGAAGTGTTAGCGGATGCGTAGTTCAAACATTTACATTGAAAAAATAATTGAGAGAATGAGAGGGTAGAAGAATAAATTGCATTTAGGTTTTATGAACTTTCTCCAGGTGAATGACAATATTAATAGAGAAGCTCTGTGGCTGGTATTAATGATATATGTTTTTGGTTAAAAGGTTTTTGAATGGAATCAAATGAATGTATGTCGATAGTGAAGCGTGTGTAGGAATAAATGGTATGGAAAGTGAATTGTTTAATATTAATAGTAGAGTGAGGCAGGGATGTGTTATGTCTCCAAGGTTATTCAAATTGAATATAGATGGGGTGATGAATGAATCAGAAGTATTGGTGGTAGATGAAGGTGTTAGACTGGCTAGACTGACGGAGAATGGAAGAGAGTTGAGGGTAAACTGCTTATATTACGCTGATGATTTGGTTTTGTGTGGTGAATCTGAAGAAAGTTTGATAGGATTAGTAGAGTGGTTTGGCAGGGTATGTAAAAGGAGGGCATTGAAAGTAAATGTAGATAAGAGTAAGGTGATGATGGCAGTGAATGAGGAGAGTCAGCGATGTGAAATCATGTTGGATGGTGAGCAGTTGGAACAAGTATCTGAGTTTAAATATTTTAGGCTATGTGTTGGATTAAAAGGTAACGGAGTGTAGTAAGAATGTTGTGAATAGTAGCAAGGTGTCTGATGCAATTAAATTCTTGGCGACTTAGACAAAATGACTAAGTCTTGATTGAGCTAGGGTATTTCGTGAAGGTATGTTGTTACCGGTGTTAATATACGTTAGTGAAACTACGGCGTAGAATAAGTGGTATAAATCTAAGGTTCAATCTGTTCAGATGCTCAATCTCAGTAGTGTGTTATTTTTGAGAAGAATTGACAAAATGAAGAATGGACGTGTTAGGGAATTGTGTGGTCTGAAGAAAGGAGTAAATGAGAGAAGAAACGAGAGCGTATTAAGATGGTTTGGTTATATGGAAAGTTGGATGATAGTCGGTTGGTTAAGCGTATTTATAGAGGTGATTGTACTGGAAACTGACCGGCTGGGAGATAGGAAAAAAGTTGATTGAGTCAGTAAAGAAATGTCTGAAGGAAAGGAATGTGACTTTGGCAGAGGCGAGAAGAAAGGTGCATAATAGAAGTGAATGGCAGGGCTTTGTGAGTGGGTTATGGTTGTTGGCCTGGTCCAGGGGATGAACCTTACATTGACGAGGTACCACAGTGAGGGTCCGCCTTCGTCTTTTGAATCCCTAGTGTGGATTTTTTTTAATATGACGGGCTCTCACTTTGGGGTAGGATGGATGGGAAGGAGCGAGGGGTTTCCTTTCGACTTACGTCATTTTCTTCCGCTAACTTTTCTGTTTCTGGTGTATGTTTCGCACCTCACCCACAATTTGGGGAAAAGAAAAGATAAAAAAGAAGAGGAATATATATATATATATATATATATATATATATATATATAATTATATGATATATATATTTATATATCTATATATATTACATATTATAATATATTATAATATAAATAAAATATATATAATTATATTTATATTGTATAATGTATATCTTATATATATATAATATATATATATATATATTAGATAAAAAGATAAATATATAAAAATATATATATATATATATATTATATATATATTATATATATATATATATATGATTGTGGGTAAAAGGCCTTTTAAGTCAAGTAATATAACTACTGATTTAAAATAAATACTGGTTTCTTAGAGAATAATTAAATTTAAAACAAAATAGTTATATAATATATATATATATATAATATAGTATATATATAGTTAAATATATATATATATATTATATATATATTATATATATATATATATATATATATATATATATATATAAAATATATATATATAAAAATATAAATATATATATATTATATATATATATATATATATATATTATATATATAAATATATTAATGTTATTTAATAAAACAATCAAGATTTTAATAAATATATGGATGTTTATAATATATAAATTTGCATATAGTATATTATAATATATATATATATATATATATTATATATATATATATTATATACTATATAATTAGTATATATATTATATATAAATATATATATATATATTATATATATATATATATATATATATATATATATATATATATATATATTATATAATATAATATATATATATATATATATATATATATATATATATATATTTATTTTTTATATATATATATTTATACTATATTATATATATATATATATATATATATATATATATATATATATATATATATATTATATATATATATATATATATAGTATTATATATATATGCCTGTTACCAGATTTCACGGGCAGGGCCTTTTCAAGGAGATGATGATATATATAATATAATATAGTATATATATATATATATATATATTATATATATATATATAATATAATATATATATATATATATATATATATATATTTTATATATATTATATATATAGAGAGGAGAGAGAGATCAGAGAGAGAGAGAGAGAGAGAGAGAGAGAGAGAATTCAAAAATTAGTTAACTATTATCACCAATATATAAATTTAGAAAGCCCCCAAAAAAATATCTCTATACATCTACAAACCAAACTCATGTAATTAAAACATTTATACATAAAACAGTATAACGATGTAACATTGAATATAAAAATGAAAAGCTAAGATTAAGAATATAGCTGAAACCAAGCTTTCGACCCCTGCACCAGGAGGTCTTTATTTAAGGAATTATAAAGATAAAAGAGGAATAAATTTTTAATACGAACACTGGACAGCTTTAGTTGTTCTGACCAAACATCTAATGTATTTTTTCAAGAAACACTTTTTTCCTCCATTTATAAATTATTTAACAGGTTATCAATTTTTATTTCTCTTGAATTTTTGTTGAAATATTTTGTATTTTTTATAATGAATGATTTGATGAGTTTTCTTTTCTCAATATTTTTGCAAGATAAAATTATTTTAGCAGAATTCATATTAATCATATGATTATGTTCATTCATATGCTGGTTCAGAGCAGAGTTTAGGTCTCCACATCTCAGACTTTGACCATGTTGATACGAACGATATTCGAAATCATCTGTTTCACCGATATATTTTTCATCACAATTATTGCAAGCTATGCTATAAATTCCTGTATTACAATCTTCATTATTTAATTGAATTTTTGACATAAATTTCTTCTTAAGTTTCGACGTTGTGTCATTGTTCGCTAGTGTTCCGCTTGACATAGCGTTGGAATGGTTAGAACAGTATATCTACGAAAATAAAATCAATTTCTCAGTTTCCTTTGAAAATATCAGGAAACATTACATTATATGTATGGAACATTAGTACTTTCAGTTTAATAATGTTCTTTATAAACAAAAGTTTGGTCTCAGTGTTGGATTCCCCTTCTTCCCAATTATATTAGCAAGATATATTCATGGAGCTATTTGAAGTGAAATATATATTTTGTGAAAATGGTTTACCAAACATTAAAATGGTGGAGATATGTCGATGATGTATTTTCCATACTTGCCAATCAAGTGGACCCCCAATTGTTACTTACTAATATTAATAATAAGCTACCGTCCATTAAATTTACATTAGAGAGATCTGTTAATAATAGTAGACTGCCTTTTCTGTATATTATGATAGATATTAATGACAAATGTTTTCCCAGTATATCACAATCCAATGTTTTCTAATGCTTATATTCACTGGTACTCCATACACTTCTATAGCACAAAAATAGGGATTATTACAGGACAATTTTTTACAGCTAAGTAGCCCATGTTCTCTGTATAATGAGTTTAAATTTGTAAAAAACATGTTTAGATCATTGTTTACCCGGAATATGCTATAAACAAAGCTTTTCATAGAGCAAGAAAAAATTACTTATTGGGTGAAACCATTCAAAAAACTTATAAAAAAGATGAAAAAATGGTTATCCCCTGTCTTATTGAACCAGAAATTAATAAAATTTTATCAAATTCAATATCATTAATTCAGTCAGTTCTGAACACTCTTAAGAAATTTATGTCAAAAATTCAATTAGATAATGAAGATTGTAATACAGGAATTTATAGTATAGCTTGCAATAATTGTGATTAAAAATATTTCGGTGAAACCGATGATTTCAAAAGACGTTCATATCAACATGGTTATAGTCTGAGGTGTGGGGAGCGCAACACTGCTCTGTACACAACATATGAATGAGCACAATCACGCGATCAATATGAATCCGCTAAAATAATTTTATCTTGCAAAAATATTGAGAAAAGAAAACTCATCGAATCATTTATTATAAAAAAATAAAAATTTCTTTGAAATGATGTAGACTTCCTTCTTGGTTTGGTGTGTAATATTTTTCATGAAGTCTTGTAAATGGTTATGTAACTACAATTGCATTTCTTAATTGAGTAAACTTTATAAGGGAAGAGTTTAAGTTGTTTGTTTCTTTTTAGAATTTATTTGGAAGTAGATGTGTATCTGCACTTCAATGTCTGGGAGGTGGTGAACTTCTCATTGATGTTTGTTTGAAACTTCCAATTATTCAGAAGTATCGTTTTTACTGTTTTAACTTTTTAATGTTTTTAATTACACGGGATTAGTTCGTAGATATGTAGAGATTTTTTTTGCTTACTATATATATATATATATATACATATATATATATATATATATATATATATATATATAATAATGTATATATATATAAATATATTTAAAATAATAAATAAATATAAATATACTATAAATATTTATAATATTTATATATAGTCTATATAATATAAGTGGTAGTTATTATGCAAAACGTGAACCAACCGATATTTTAATATTATTGTTGTATCCGTTTTGCATAACCATATATATATATATATATATATATATATATATATATATATATGTAATATATATATATATATATAAAATATATATATATATATATATATATATATATTATTTATAATACTATATATATTATATGGTATTTATTTATATAGTATATATATATATATATATATATATATATTGAAAAGGGACCAGAACTTAACATTTACTCTCACCAGGTACGTTAGCGAAACAATAGTATGAATTAAATATAACTCAGAACAAGAGCTTATTAGCAATTGTGTAATTAGAGTAAGGCAACAATTCAATGCATAAACAGTATTGAAGATTATCAATGTAAGTGGTTGAGTTGATGAAATGCGAAAGTCCAAGAATTGCATAGTCGAATCTACCACATATGTGAGATAACGTATTACGTATTCCATTCAGATGAACGATGATCGTACTCAGATTCCAGAAAGGAGGAGTGTAAACATTTTATGGAGTTGCTTCAGATTTCCTATCCTCAAAGAAGATATTTTGATAAGGACTGAATGTAATGCTTCAAAAAATGGTTAAATATAACGGAAACACCTGAATTATTTAAAACAGAGGTTTTAATTGAAGTAAACGAAGATTATGTTATTGTAGTCTTTAGAAGTGCAACATGCAAAGAGATTTAAGAATTGATCTTAAACAAATTGAGAAGATATATATTTTACCTGCCCCAATTACAGATATAGTGAAATATCAGAGGTAAATTGTTCCAAAGCTTCATAGTATTTGCTAAATGATGTTGTGCTGGTTTCCTCAAGATTTCCTGAAGAGTAATGCAAGGTGAACGAATAAGTATAAGATTGGATAGATGAAAAAGAGAAGAATGCACGCTCTCGTTTATTATTACTTACCAGATCATTGATAAACAGAGGAGAGAGATTAGGGAGTTGAATTGAGCCCTACGGAACATATGTTTTATATATGTTTAAAGGGAGAATAGTAAAAGTCTAAAACTGCTCATAAAGGACAACGAGATAAAATATAGACAATAAAATTACAGATAGGACAGCAGAAATGAAATTATGAATGTTTTAAATCAGTGTTTCTGTCATTCTTTATCGAAAGCTTTCGCAAAATGCAATGCAAATGTAAATATAGAACAGCACTAACTTCTCAGAGTTGTTAATTAAGAACATAGAAGCTGAAGCAGTGTTCACACACAGTATGAAGTGAAGTAGAGTAAGAAAATAATTCATTAATTATTTGGAAATGTTAATTTAGCATAAAATTTTTTTTTATAATAACTGAATAAGATTTTTCCTTTTAATAAACTACATTGGAAGCCTTTGCTTCAAAATGACAATACCAGGAATTGAAGCGATTTCAAGTGGTTATTAATTAATTTCTGAAAGTTTTTTGATGCATAAACAAGATCAAAGTAATTTGCTTTTGTATGTTTTATCATTATTATTATTATTATTATTATTATTATTATTATTATTATTATTATTATTATTATTATTATTATTATTATTATTATTAAATTATTATTATATTATTTTATTATTTTTATTATGATTTATTTATTATTATTCTTATCATGATTATTATTATTATTATTTATTATTATTATTATTATTATTATTATTATTATTATTATTATTATTATTATTATTATTATTATTATTATTATTATTATATTATTTATCATCATCATCATCATCATCATCATCATCATCTATTATTATTTATTATTATAATTATTATTATTATTATTATTATTATTATTATTATTATTATTATTATTATTATTATTATTATTATTATTATTATTATTATTATTATTATTATTATTATTATTATTATTATTATTATTATTATTATTATTATTATTATTATTATTATTATCTCTTATTCTATATTATTATTATTATTATATTATTAATTATTATATTATTATTAATTATTATTAATTTATTTTATTATTATTATTATTATTAATTAATTATATTATTATTAAGCAATGATCTGAAATATCAATTAATGCTTTATTTAGCCAAATTACGGACAATAATATTAAAATAAAAATTCGAAGAATTGGTTTTTACAACAACGGCCACTTATATGGTTTTCCAAAAATTAACAAAATTTCAGAGAATCCCTCCTTAAGACCTATCATAAACATGCGCGGATCTGTAACTCATGACATTGAACAATATTTAAATGACATTATCCGTCCGTACATTGACTCAAGTAACATGGTTAAAAATGCTTAAGAATTTGTACTTAAATTAGATCTTAAAAATTCAAAACCCCATGACAAGATTGATTTATTCATTAGATGTTGAAAGCATGTTTACAAACGTACCTGTTAGAGATACAATTTATATAGTATTAGACAGGACTTACAACCATCCTTCATTATAACCTCCCAATATTGAGAAATTTGTTTATAATTTCTTTTTTAACCAAATGCACTACTATGAGTCTTTTTGAATTTGATGGCAAAACATATGTTCAGTTAGATGGTATTTCCATGGGTTTCCTATTTGGACCAACGTTCGCCGACTACATTTCGCATATTGAAAAGTTCGTATTAAGCAAAAATAAATCTATCAATTCCAAACTCTATATTCGATATGTTGACGACACCTTTGTAGTCTTGGAACGCGATGAAGATGTTCAGCTCTTTATTGATGAACTCCAAAACTTGAGTGTCTTAAATTTTACTTTTGAAAAATCTGAAAATAATTCTTTCCATTTCTTAGATGTTAACATCTCCTTTGATCCAAGCGGAACCCTCATCATAAGAATTTACGTTAAACCTACTGAGAAAGGTCTATATGCTAATTTCAATTCACACTTACCCTTAACTTACAAAATCGCACCAATTAAAATTTTACTTCAAAGAGCGTACCGCATTTGCTCTAACTGGAGAACATTTTGACGCAGAACTCTCGAGAATTAAATAATAACTTTCCTCAATATCTGTTAGATAAAATCATAAAAACTTTTATAAATAAGAAAACTCTCGATGAGAAAGCAGAAGATAATGGGGATAGTTTGACTATCTTTTTCAGATCGCAGACGGTAGATGACTTTAATTATATATTATGAGAATATCAGTTTAAGGAAAATAATACAATATCACATCAAGACCAAATCTAACGCTAAAGGAAGAAAAGTTAGATCTTTCTATAAGCCATCAAAACTTTCTCCTATGTTTTCTGAAAGAACTAATGCGACTAAAGAGAATGTGAGTCATGTAGTATACCAATTTAACTGTAATAAAGATGGATGTAATGCCTCTATACATCGGCTATACACTAATTCTCTAAAAACTTCGTGTCTCTCAACATAGATACATGCCTAGTAAAATCTTAATACAGGAGTGCTTTAAAGTTATTTAATATTCTGAGTATACAATTTTCAGATATCCCCATGAAAGCAACAAAAAAAATTACCTATGATCTACAAATTTATAAAATAAAAACACTAAGGATTCTAGAAAATTTAGTCTAAGTGTATTCCTTCCTCTGTGGACTTTTCATCGTTGTACAATTTTCTTAGAAAAGCGAATAAGAGTCAACTATCGTAATATAAAAAAAATAAAAAAAAAAAATATAAATAAAATAAAAAAAAAAATAAAAAATAACTTAAAAATAGTTTTAATAAAAAAAAAAAAATAAAATATAAATAAAAAAATAAAAATAAATCTTTATCAAGAAAAACCAAATGCAGTTTCATAACTTTCATCATTAGGTGTTATTTATACTTTGCTTATTTTTCTTCTGCTTTCTTGAATGTCATAGTAGTTACTTATTAATGGATTCAACAACATTACAAGTGTTTCATTCTTTTAGCCCACTCAAAAAATATTTACCTATGTCTTTCGATCCCTTTTGTAAGCCAAGCTCTAAACAACCTTTATTTATTTGCTAATGCAGGTGTTTTTTACTTTCTTTTAATTTTACGAATTTTTCTCCAATACGTGAGTCCAATACAGAGTCATTGCTTTGCCTAAGACTCCTTTTGCCTCAGTTAATAGGTTATGTTAACCTTACTCCTTATCATTCGATATCTGTTACTTCTTTAAATTAAAATCTATTTTCGACTAATGACATCTCACAACTAATTTGCCCTCATTTACCTCCTCCACATATTAATATTAATACCATTGTTACTATATTTTATTTGTCTACCTCCTAAAAATCACAAACATGCATTCAGCAGCCATTTAGTTAAAGTCAATTCTCAGTCGTGATAATATATATATAAATATATATATATTATATATATATTATTATATATATACTATATAATATATATATCTATATTATTATATATATATATAATAATTATATTAATATTATATTATCTACATAATATAGTAATATATAATCTTAAAAAGTATATTGTATATCTTATACAGTATGGTATAATATAGTATATTATATAATATATATATATTAATATACTTAATAGTCACATAGTATGCTTAAATATCTCAAATAAATATTCAAGATCATCGATGCATTGTATATATACATTATTATGGTGGTGTCTATATGTATAGTCATATAGTTTCTCAGACTACAAAGAAATAATAATTATTAGAGGTATATATATATATAATATATATATATATATATATATATTATAATATAAAATATAATAAATATATAAAATATATATATATAATATATATTATATATATATATATAAAATGACAATAGTTTTCTCTTAAACCGCCACGATCTTTTTAAAAGCTCTAGTTTTATCAAAGATCAAAAACACAAATGTTTTACAAATTTCTATTAGTACTTTTCACATCTCTTTCCATTTCTTAAATTAATAATAACATTCATTTCCAATATATCAAAAGCGATTTGGGGTGCATTGTCACCAGTTTAAAAATCTAGGAATGAATCGTTATGGATGACTAGATGTGGTTATTTTCCGTAATCCAGCCTGGTGAAATTTAAATATTGGTGATATACCAAAACGAGTTGTTAAAAATAAACCAATTTGGTCATAAGCGAAATGAAAGTATGTGGTTTAGTAGTATTTCGAAGGTTCGATTCCAAAGTTTGTACTAGATCAATTGTAAATGGTTTATGAGCTTTATTTTATTCAAATGAAACTGATTTAAGAGCTTGATCAATCGTTATATCACTCTGGTTAACAGAAAATTCATTTTGCTTCGAGGAAATATTGCTTTCTTCAAATAAACTTCAAACATCAAAGGTTAAGAAGATCTAGAAACGTGCTGAGATGGAAATCCAATTTAAAGTCCGATTTTTCATTATCTAATTTCTTACATATTTCTGTAAGTAGAGCATTTTTTTCCCCGAAGACGAGAGTTCGAGAATGTCGACCAAAATAAAATAAAATTAAGATAAGTGTTTTGATATTAATGAATTGCTGCACTCTAAAGTCACTAATGGACAAAGCGTGCTACAAATGAAAAATACAAGAATCGCATGCTCAATTGCAATTATAAACAGCTAGAGAGATGGAGAATCTCATATATCACTGATCTTTCATTCTTTGGTTGTGTTTCCAATATTTTCCTTTAACATTTTTTTTTGTGTTAAAAATAAATTTTCTGTAAGGATACTCTAGTCATTTTAACTTTATATAACATATTTAAACAGCTTATTTTGTTAGGGCTTATTTCATCATATTATTTTTATATGTTATAAATATTACTAAGTTATCTTAAATTGTAAATTTAAAAAATGAATATTTACAATATAATATAAGTTTCTATTAAATAGATATATTTATTAGCATATTTTTTAATTACAGAATAAGTATGTGGAGTTTAATATATATTAGAATAATCACATTGCTTTCTTTTACTGTGAGACAATATATATACTAAGATAGAAAACTTATATAATATTTATTTAATTTATTATATTTCACTGTATGCATGGGCATCCCCTGCTCATTTTAGGTACAGTATTTCCTATCTAGCGCCACTGTTCCTCGCACTTCTCGACAGTTTTAACGGTGAGGTCCACATACGCCACAATTCCTCGCCAGTCACTTTGTATGTCCTAAGACTCTATACTCATTCTCGCGTAATTACTCCTATATAAGTTCCTGTCTCTCCGTACCGCACGAATCTTCCACTCTAATAATATGTGATCGTCAATGCTGTGAATTAAAACCTCTTCATATAATGTGAGAAAGTTTCTATCAATAGTATATATGTCTCTCTAACTACAATCAGCTCTAGAGTGATTATATATATAAGAACCTTAATTTTAGATCTTATAGAAATTATTTACTCTAATACATTAATGCTGTCGACAGATTTTTCGACTATGCTCCTCAATGTCGTCGTTTCTAAAAGTGGATAAGAGAGATGTCTCCAATATATTTACTTTTCCTTTCAAATAGAGTGTGTAGAGTGCTCTCAAAATATCTTATACAAGCTCGTTATAATTTAGGACACTGACACCATCATTTTCGCCTCCCTCAAAAAAGATATCCGCAAACCAAGTACATTAGAAATATTTCGACATACATGTACAGCCGCAAAGGAAACTAGGAGAAAAGTGAGTATTTATATTATATTTGATGACAACAAGTTCATAGGAAATTCTTGGCCTATGCTGAAAGGGAACATGCATCTCCACTGAGTGAAGATGGTGAGTGTGCTGGTGTATGATTACACTAAGTCCAGCATACTCTTGCATAATCTAAGGTCCTCTCCTAAATCGATTCTGCCCCCTTCTCTTTATAAATCATTTGAGCTACCCTGTCCAATGCCCATACAGAAGTACTATTCGTGTCAAAGTTATTATATAGTAGATACCATGTAGCCTCGACACCTTGCAGAAGTCGATTGCATAATGACTACAGCTATCAGTCGGTAGCGTAACGGGCCTAAGGTATCATAATAATGATAGTATAAAATTCTCACTGGAAATTAAATAAGTTCAATAAGTGAATTCAAACAAAATGATATATTAAAAGATATATCGCCGAAAATATCAGTAGGAGTAACGAGAAGTGAGTATAAGTTGTAGTAAGTATATTAAACTGACGTAATAAAATAAGATATAATCTTTATACTATGTTATCGACTTCTGTGTGAAACCCAATTACATCTCAAAGTATTCTGAGAAGGTATATATATAATAAGTAAAGTCTTTTTTAGTGGACCACTCCTTGTATTAGATAATTGACCTGATCTTGTTTATAAACATTATTGTTTTTCATTCAGGATGCATACTTTCATATATAAGTCACAAAGAGAATTTTTGAAGAAAGGTCAATAGTTATTTATGGCTTCAACTAAAGAAAGAATTATATAATGAGTACGCCTATACTAAGGTTGTGACATATTAGGAGTAATAGGGTACTCGTTATTTAGATTATGACTTTAAAATATAAATTTATCTCAAATAAAGAAACTTCATACTTCCTAACATTAGGCAGCTATACAGACCCATTATAGATGGTATCAAAAGGTAAGTAACTCAAGAGGTTCTAAGAAATAAATTGTTTGAGTAGTATTATATATATAAATATTATATTATATTAATACATTAATATATTTATTATATATATTTATATATTGATTATATATATATATTAATAATATTTCCACTCTTATTATTATCCTTATACTATTATTATAAATGATATATTAATATAGATTAAATAATATAATCTTTATTCTATGGAATTATGACCTACTGTATATATATATATATATATAATATATATATATATTATATTATATATTATATATGGGTTTTACACAGAATTGATTAGATATTGCCTAGTTATTATATAATAATAAAAAAATCTAATTAATAAAGTCTTAACCTTTTTTTTCTAAAAACCTTAAGCTTTGTCGGTCACCAATTTAAATTTGTATTTATTATATATGGTACCTTAAGGAGATTGAATTATTTATGGAAGTCTTAATTATTAAAAACTATGATCTCTAGACTAAAGGTACTACATTAGTTTATAAACTTAAAATAAAAAATTATATTTCTTTGATCTTAATAACCCATTTATTAGAGTCATAAAGTGTGTTATTAGATGAATTAGTGTTCTTAAGTAAGTGAGAGATTCATTAAACTCAAGTATGTTCAAACGAATATTTTCATTTTTAAATAAAGTGACAGGATAATATATAAAGAGGCGCAAGACTTTTTTTAGATCTCGCACGCAGAGTACTCTTAAGACTATATTTCCTGACGTTACTACTGTCTTCCCCCACTGAATCCCCTTCACTTCAAACTCTTTCTCCTGTGGCTACATTAGCTCTATTAATGCCACTTGCGTGTATGTTTTATTTTTCTAGGAATTAGAAGCGGTTGAATCCTCTGGACTTGCCCAGCTAGCACAGACTGTAGAACAGACTTCTGAGATTTAATATTCAATTGCCACAGAGTAGTACACCGCACCATCCGAATGAGATCGCACCAATGCGTGGGTAAGAAGGAGTTCATGTCCGCTTCGAGGAGCAAACTAGAAGCGGGATAACCCAGTAACCAGAGGAACTGCGAGAAAGGATGCATCTCACACCTTTATGATGAAAATAATTTACATTATTATTTACACTTAGCAATATGTGTAGCTATATCATATGTCAAATATAATTCTTATATTTATTTAGGACATGACCAATACTCAGTATCAAATTATATTCGTAGATTAGCACCAGTGTAATCGATATAGCAGGAAGATAATGAATTTCGAAATAAATTGAAAGAATCTATAAACTATTATCAAAAGAGAATAGAATGCAAAGGTAGTTTAATATAAGACCGATTCGATACTACATTCGTAGAAGTAGAAAGGTATACCTAACTATACTGATATAAGTGTACTAGGGTGTGATAAAAAAGGTGTTAAATAAACTATACTATTTACAAAAGGCTCTCAAAGATAGACATATCTCTGTTTATAGATGAGAT
This sequence comes from Trachelipus rathkii, assembly GCA_015478945.1. Lineage (NCBI taxonomy): Eukaryota > Metazoa > Arthropoda > Malacostraca > Isopoda > Trachelipodidae > Trachelipus > Trachelipus rathkii. Next base: position 16,773 of record JABUQX010099032.1, read on the forward strand.
ATATATATGCAAAGCATAAATAAATCAAATAGTATAATATAAGTGAACTACCAACTCCCTATAACTAAATACTATAACTAAATAAGCAATTATACCTAGGTGGCCTTTATAAAATAATAGCCTGTAATATTATTTAGCCCACAGTGACAAGATAAATAGTAGAGTCAATATTACTTAACTAAATAATTATAATACTATAGTAGTGATGTGTGATTAGACAGATACTGTTAACTTTATGTGACAGCCTATTCAAATAGATGAACTCCTAGACTGAAATAAATACCTGTGTATGTGTATGTTTTACTCTCCAAAATCTATGTGTATTTAATGTGGGAATCTGAACAAAACTTTTGTATCTACCATTGTCACCACCACCATTTTGGAAAAGTGTTTGAGATCAGTTTTTGATATGTAAAATGGAGAGGAGCGCCACCTCAACCCAATTATTAAATAAAGTAAACCTTCAAAGGAAGTTGCCTAGCTCTAACCATAAACAATCAAAAAACAAACAGAAAATTATAAGAAATATTAAGACATTGAAATAAAATATGTGATCAAATTCTAAATAACTTTTTTAAGCAATTAGGAAATCAACATCGTAGAGATGCTTTTAAAAATAAATTAACTAAACAATTTTGCTGATATTTTAAAAACTTTTGATCAAACTACATTGGTTTTTCAATTCCGGGAGCTTTCCACCACACTAGGTGGATTGGAAAAGGGAAGTTATTTGCTTTTTAAAATATTTCTGTTTTTAAAAGATCAACTTTAAACTTTACAAATTTAGAATAAGAAATGCCTTTAAGCAACATCCTTGCTATATTATTATAGTACTCAGTAATTTGTAAGGAATATACACGCTTTGGTTTTGTTAACATTCAATTTCATTAGTAACGCTTAACCGTCTCAATCACCATTCTAAGCATCTCACAACGCGCCCTCAGAGAATAATTTACCAGTAATCTAATTAAAATTATGATTGAAATTGGATTTACCTGAACAATCAAATTCCTTTTTTACTGTTTTACACGATTTTGAATAATTTCCATCTCATTTTAATAAAGCTCGATTAAAAGATATACTCACAAAAAAAGTATCCCTCAGTAACTCTGTAAAACAAAAAAGCTAATGTTACAGAAAGAATTAAAAAAATTTCAATCTAAGCCACGAGACTTGGAGAAATTAAAAAAATTATCCATATATTGCTGCCATTTTTGAGTTATTTTATAAATGTGAACGAGGAAAGTGTATTGAAAGAACTTGATGTGAAGATTTGTCAGAAAAAACAACTTTACTACTCTCCTCCCAGATATATATATAAATATATATTATATATATATAGTATATATAGATATATATATATATTATAATATAATTACATATATATCGTATTAATATATATATATATATTTTGTTAACGGTTTTCAAGTTTTATTTTAAATGTTGATAGTTAAATTTATAACAGTGCTGAGTGGCCAAAATTTTAATAAACGTTTCTCTGCTTGTCATAAGAGTTAACTAACTATTCGCTTCCCTATTTAATTAAACAGCAAAGGAGGTTTACTACGGTTCGCATTCTTGAAATGTTTAACTATCTGTTCACCAAACCGGCTCCTGGTGCTCACTTATATTACATTATACAATATTACTCAATATACAGTGAGGTATTAATATAGAAGAAATTTAATCCTATATAGGTAATTAATATATAATATTACATAAATGTTTCGCCATGATTTATATAATTACTACTATATCACGACCAATATAAGGTATAATCTGACCGAGCATCTCACGAAAGCATTCAAACGATGACTGAACATAATAAGAAAAACTATAAACAATATGTACCTTAAAACATAACAAGAGAAGTTTTAGTACATTAATAAAGATAAACATCGAAATAAAGTTTGAAAACTCAAACTATTTTAATACATTAAAAAATAATTAAAGAAATAAAATAAATATTCTCATGATTAAGAAAAAAATGTACCTTGAAAACATTTCCAAGCTAAGAGAAGTTTGTAAAATCTCGCGATACCTCTAATGACAAAAGTTGTCAAAAAGATACACTATTATCTGTTTTCCCGCTTTGGAAGAAAAATTATTTTTTCTTTTTACACTATTTCCTTTTTATCTTTGCAGAATCGGAAGGGACAGAGGGTGAGGACGAAGTCCCCACCGTCGTCGGCCCGGATTGCCGAGATATCCCCTCTCTATCTCAATCGTTCTTGTATATATCCGTGAGTATTCGTCCGTTTTTAAAAAAAAAATTCAACATTTTTTGGCAATCTTCTCGTCATCCATTTAGATCAGGTGTAGTAAGCTCTCGGCTCATCTTCGAATTGTCAATTAAAATCTATTAAATATATATCATACATTATTAATACATAATTTTTAATTTTTTAAAAAATAGACCTTATTTTTTTAATTTTTTATATAATTATTATTAGCTCTCATGGTAATAGAATTTAACTGATTTAATTAATAATTATATATATTATTTATTCGTTGTAGCTGTTATAGTTTTTCTAGTTTACATGCACTGAACTTTTCGGATGCATGACATATATAATAATTAGTACATAAACATACAAATAATATATATTAATAGTTATATATAGGTATAATATATATAAGTTATATTGATATATTAATTATATTAATATAAATATATATATTTGAATTATATATCAATATTTATATAATATAGCTATATATTATTATATTATTATATTATAATATATTAATATTATATATTTTTATATCATATATATATATATAATACTATATATATATATTAAATATTATATATATATATATTATATATATATATATATTAATATACTTATAAAATATATAAGTTTGATTAAGATATTAATATTCCGTATGTAACTTTCGAGTAGGAGGAGGAGATGAGTGGTTTCTAATTTACTAAGATATGTTTATTGTATACATGGAAAAATCGATATATATATAGATACCTCGCATAGACTCTTCTCGAAAGTGCGAAGAAAAATAGGAGGAATCGAGATTTTGTTTGTATTCGATTGGAGTAGTTAATAATAGATAACACTAACAACGTGGGAATTAGATCATAAAGAAAAGAGCGAATGGCTGTTCTCATTTGATTGATAAGATATGTGAAATTGCTCTGCCGTAGTCCCACTTAATCTAGTTGTTACTATCTTCCTGGAAAATTTTACGTATAATAAATCCCCGACTCTATATTAAAATATGTCAGCATGCACGATTACCCTATCTTATTATTTGGTAAAATATCCTTCATCCTGAAAAACTATTTATTTTAAATATAATCAAGTAAATAATACACAATAATATTTTGAAGAGACAAAAAAAAAAGAGACAAATAGAACAGACTTCGACAGTACAAACAAAAAAAGGTCTGTTACTGGGGAACCTAAAGGAAGTATATGTGAAATGCAACGGATCCTTCCAGGAAAACAGTTGTGTAAATTAAACGCCAATATGGGAAATGGATGTTTTTTTAATTCAAGTTTGTTGAGGGTATATGGATTTCTCCTATAAAACCCTTTCTAATGATCATTGCAATGGGTTTTCGTTCTCACACATTTTACAGTTCGATGCTAATACATATTAGAACACGCATGTTCACGTGAAAATGCAAGAAATACCTAATAGAATATTCCCGACAATGATCCGGCGAAATCGTCAGAAAATGGAACCTGAAGAGGTGGTATAAGGCAATATACTCCAAAAACACGGCACCGTAGCTATTTCTTTTCCGGTCTCGGATGTGTCCATAAGAACATGAAGCGGTATATAGCAGAATATCTAAACCGCCCTGTTTTCTGCAGTACGCTTGGGAGCCATAGGAAAAGTGCAAATCGGTGCTACAGCTAACCCACAGTACATCTTTTTTCTCTTTACAGAGTTGAAGTAAGAATAAAAAATCTTTATACCTCGTTGATATTTCTATTACCTACATATACAAACAAACTTATAGGAAGTGAATCAGTCAAAAAGAGAGTATATATAGAGATTATCTTTACAAACAAAATGCATAATAGGGGTGCTGCTAGATGAAATCTTCAAGGAAATAGCATTACACTCATATATAGTGCAATGTTTTGGCGGGAAAGTGATCGTAGTAATCACTCCTCACAAATATTGTTTAAACTGTTTACCTAGGTACTGAAAATAGTATAATATATAACTATGTACCCCTCAGGGAAACCTTTCTCTTAAATATAATCCATCATAAAAAAAGTATATCAAGTACTATAAACTCAACTTATACTTATAATGCGTTAAATAAGACCACTTGAATTTAAACCTTCTCTTAACTCGGATAAAATGAATCATGGGACCTTTCAACCAGGGGTGCCAATTCTTAGTATCTAACCGTAGCCACCCATAACATGCAAGTCTGACTATGAGAACTGTGAAATCTCTTCCCCTATAGTTCAGGAGTTATTGGGACCATCTGTTGCCTGTTTCTGACTTTAAATTATATTTTAGAATTTAGATAATGAGTGCTTGTCTGACGCCATTTTGTTCGTATTGTTAGGGTTCTCTTATGCTGCATTAGCAGGTGTTATCCTAATGCTTTTGAGACTTAATTGAAATAAAGGAGTATGTGATATTGTTTAAAATAGGTCTAATATTCTCCATTGAGATGTCTCCCTAAGATATGTGGCCAATCAGATAATGATCTTATAATTCACATCACAGACTGGGGGAGAACCTGTCTTGTTAAGTCAAACACAGTACATTGCTCCGGTTCGGCGTATGATGAGTGACCCTTCTATTTTTTATGACAGTATCTACATTGATTTACTATATTATAATTGCTATGGTTAGTGAATTGATTTCATATTTTTTCTGTTTTCCTAAATCACTTCATCACACCTGTGTATAACAAGTTTGGTGTTTTCAGCTAGAAATGAAGCAGTTTCTTTCTCATGATAATATATAAAATATTTTATAAGATCTAGATCTTATTCATAGGTAGTTCGAATTGTATATTTTGTTATATTCACTCAATAATGTATTATATTATATTATATTTTATTTCCTCCAATCTATTTTATATATATATATATCTTTAGAAATATATATACATAATCTTGCATACTAGTAAATATAATATTATAATAGATTTTAATAATAATAAATATATTATAATTTTTATGTATAATAAGTTGTATATATATATATTACAACGGCAATGTATAGGTGGATGATACTATGAAATCTTCCTCTTGACTTTTAAATATTGTGTATTTGTTTCCCTCTTGATTATCTGTAATTTACTGGCTGTTATGAAGAACGAAACGTTTTGCAGGAGTGTCTATGTTTATATAGGAAATTTAGCAGTAACTATTTTCTTGTTATCTTACCTTGTTCTGTATCTCGCTCCAGATAAACAAGCTCGGCGTAATTGGGTTTGCGAATTGTCAACGTCTCAATCAGGTTCGGTTTTGTATATTTCTTTTCTTTTGTTATTTGTAAATATTTCAAACTTTCCACTTCATTTAAATGAACCCCCCTTTTTATAAAATGTATGATCCAGAGAGACAAACCTAACCGTTGTTTAAAAACGAAATTTTTTCTCTGTGGACTACTATGGCATTCTCATACCCTCAAAGGGTGGCAGAAATTGGTAGCAATGAGAATTGTTCTGAGTTTTTAGGGAAATCATAGCTCACTCCCTTTATCTATTGTATTAAGTATATTGTTAATATTCCCTATAATCGTGATGAAAGATATTAGTATCCCTGAGAGACTACTTATAGATATACTCTATATACTATTGATATATAATATATTATATAACCCTAACCTGATCACTATATTTATCTGAGTTTTGCTCGGTATATAATATTTAAAATAAAAACCATTGATGAGTATATAGTACTATATATATATAGTATAGGTATAAGTAATACATATATATAATATAATATAAGTATATAATATATAATAAGGTATATAGTTATTTATTTATACTTCTATTCAAAATAATAAACATCACTGGCCATCATATGACATTAACAAGATATTAATTTGAAAAAGACCAGAAAGCACTACTACTATATGTATGACAATACGTTTCACTAATAGTCTATATTGAACATATAATATTGGGACACAAATTTACAATAAACGAAAACCAAGGAGTTACACCAAACAGGATAATTTATAAAAAAATGGTAGCTACTAATATTCATAGATAATTTACTAAAATATTTTTTTTTTTTTTTTGGCATTTTCTCGCGATCAACTAAAATTGGCTGTAACACTCAGGATTACCTCTAAGTTGGAATATAGATATGTGTTCCGAGATATACGGACGTATTACTCGTGCATCCGACTGATTTGTCCTCGCCTACTGTGTCCTAGCATACATTTTTCCATTGTCCATAACGTACGGGACATGTTTTTTAACGGTGATGAGATAGCTTTCATATCACGGTGAAGGAGCTTCGTGATGCTCTCCTAGGTAAATGACGACCAGGTATGTTTTTTAAATTTTTTTCTTTTTCTATGTAATTCGTGTGTTTTTTTATTGTGGTCTTTTGTGATGCCACTCTCGTTTTTTATCGTGCTTGGCACACCATGTTTGCGTAGGCATCGCTTTCAAAATCCGTCTTTCTAAGATGTTTGAACCTCGAGGTAATCTAGTCTAGGTACTGACTACAGCATAGGTGGTGATAAATCACCCAATTACGTGACCACACCGCTGCACAGACAAGCGACACATGGTTTGTTTTGGTTTTGTCCACATCCGCCTCTACCAACTCTCTCGTGGCGTGGCTAAAGTAATCGGTGTTGTCATACCGTGTCCGATTTTCAAACAATGGTCCTCACCACCATGTTAGTTGGAATTTATTAAGTTGTGAATCGTGTAGAATACTAGGTTGTGTCTCCTGATATACCGTTAAATCTCCAATTATGTTCTATTTGGACCGTCGTTAGGTATTCACCGGTAAACAACATCTGAGTGAAATACATTTATGGATTTATAGCTTATATAGTTTGTCATATGTCTATATTATGGTACTGCTGAACTCTATATTAAATTATATATAGATACTCACCGATACTGTAAAGCTCACAGCTCTTTTATCGTCAGTCGCATCTTTGAGTACCGGTATAAGGAGAGTGTCGTTACTGCGGAGGTAGTTAACCTTCCGTGCTTGAAGCGCCTTAAATCATATAAGTGACTCAACCGCTCTAAAATTTAGTTGTAACGTGAAACATATTACACCAGATTATACGTACCCTTTTAAAAAGTATTGACTCCCATTGACCAATGAAGACTTACATCTCCAATAATGGCAATTTACACTCTCGTCTAACAATTAACATTGTACGTACCTTGCATTAGTCGTCGATCAGACTCGGGTAGCTTGATAGGTTAGGGGATGTGCAGTCTGTATCTAGGCTCGTTCATAAGCAGCATATTCGCACAATCGCATCGTCATGATTTTTGCCAGCGTAACCTTCTAGTGCTCCCTCTTCGCTTGGTTTCTCTGTTGGTCACACTGTGTACGGCATAATACAGACTGGACTATACACACGATAGCCAAACAAGTTATGTTACGGAGGGTACAGACAGTATTGATTTATCACTCACACAGGATCCCATGTAACTTCCTGCAGCTGATTTGAATGCGTGCCTTCCTGTATATTATTGCGCGGTCTCTTACCGGTCCGCATATGACATATAAGAACAGGTAAACATATTACAACGCCTTAGTTCGTGAGCTAACATGCCACTGGCTCGGCCGCAAACGGATGGGCGCGTAAATTCGGCATGTGCCGACCATACCGTCCCACCCGTAATCACGACCCGTGCAATAGAAATTGTGTGGCGCAATACTTACCCCAATCCATCGACCTGTGTTCTCACTGATACACCGTAGTCCCGCTACCCCTCGCCACATTAGTGGTTGCGTAATCTCGTTAACAGACATTCATATCACGTGTTTAAGCTCGACGAGCAAACGTATTTTCATGGTATTTGGGCAGAATCATAAAGTGAACACCTGAATGACCCAGGTACTCACGTCGCTCTCTCCCAAACACCTCCTCCACCTACTTCTAGCTGAGTACGTGGTTCGTTATTTCATCTATAACTTTAGCTCGTATCGTGCGAGAACACCTATCCACCCCTAACATACAGCGCTGACATAACTATGTCCCTAGAGTGCTATGAGAGAATATATAGACATATAATATAAAAGTATTGACAACAAGCATGATGGTTCCTTCTGTAACCTAGTTAAACGTCATTTAATCAGCCAGTAGGTTTAGCATTAATTTTTGAGGAATAGTTAATTATATATATATATATATATATTAATATATATATTAATATAATAATATAATATTATAAAAGTATATAATATAGATTATAATAAATATATATATGTTAATAATGATAATAGTAAATATAGTATAATAAAATATATATATATATAAATATAATAATATAATAAATATAATAATATATATATTAATATATATAATATATAATATTAATATATATATATATAATATATACTTTAATATATAATAATATTATTATATATATATTATATATATCTAAACATTTATAATAAGTAAATGTATATTAAGGCCAATCCTAATAATGATATTAAATTAATTAATATATATATATTTATATTGATATAATATCAGATCTACATGATATATTAAATTAATATATATATATTAATATTATAAATATTATATTAGATTATATATATTAATATTATATCATTAATATAATATAGTAATATAATAGCTTCCATTGACATGATAATATCAATGTATTATATAATTAATATATTAAGAATAAAATTAAGGTGTAAATATATATATAATGACATAAAAACAAATCTTAAAAAGAAAAGTAAATAAATATAATTACATACCGTAAAAACAATAGTGATGCATTATTTACTATGAATAGGCCTACTATTTAATATATCTACTGCCAAATACTGTATAATAATTATCTGCCCGTGGAGTTCTACAAAATAATTACAATGCGAGCAACAATAATGTCAATAGGTTTTCCAATGACTAAATCCCAGGATGGTGCTCTATATCGTGATTGTCAGAATTCACCAATATACATCATTTTTTTTTATGATTATACTGGATATTTCCAAATTCTATAAGGATAAAATGGAAATATAGAAGTATGGTTTTTGCCTGATAGTTATTTATATGTTAGTAACTGAATAATATATATATCCCAATTATAATTATGTATATTATCAAATCATCTTGACTTTTAAATGATTAGGTCGCCTTTCATTTTAAAGAAAAAGAGAAACGAGTAAAGCTAAAAATTCTTCCAAGAATCAAACCACACATCTCTATGAGAGAATAATTCGGATAGTTTTGAAAGACCATTTTTCTCTTTTTAAGAACTCGCTTACAAGAGCCGGATGAGAATAAAAATCAAGAGCAGTGAATATTATTATATTACATGAATTAAACAGACATTTGTTATAACATACTAGGGGACGAAACATTGGCATCGGGCTAGAATGATATACATGGTTAAGACGATCAAAATTATTTTAAGTATAAACTTTAGTTCTCAATAACGTCTAATACACTTAAAAATTGTTCGGTATATGAGAGAAGGGCAATTTAGTGTTTGACCATTTTATTCTTAGCAGTCGATGAACTGTAGTTTTTTTTGGTTGGAAAGAAAGACATTATTTGTCTCCAGAGGTAATGTTTGAAAGTCTTGAAGTTCCCGTGTGTAACGAATGAACCAATTGTTCTACTTTATATCGGCTTAATGATTATTGTTAATCCGCTAAGCATTTATCTTTTAAACATGCGCCGTACTTATTCTATCTAATACAATATCGTAGTATTCTTGGTTTTTACAAACTCCGACATTTAAAATAAATCATCCGCACCCGTAATTGTACATTTATGAATTTCCTCTGTTTCTCTCCTCTTAGCAAAGAAAAATGGTCTCACTACGAATTCCTCAATATATTTATGATTTCTTGGAAAGAATGTTTATTACCGTTCTCTACTTTTCTTTAAAATAAAGGCGACCTAATCATTTAAAAGTCAAGATGATTTTGGAATTCATTTACTATAATAAGAGTAAATCATTCTTTAAATCAATCTTTTTAATAACAATAAATATTTAGAATTCTTCTTTGCTCACTCTATTCTTGGCATTTGTGATCCCCAGAAAACAGTATGATTGAGCTTAAAGGGCCTACAAGAAAATGCATCACATCACGTTCGTGAACAATTTTTCTTTAAACAGTCTTAGTTAATAAGAAAGCTATTTATCATATTATATTATAGTATAATATATAATATATAATATATATATACTATATATATATTAATTTACTATTACTTATAATATATATATATATATATATATATATATACTACTACTAATAATAAATATATATATATATTAGTAATTATATATATATACATATATAATATATATAATTATATATATATATAATATATATAATATATAATATATATATATATAATATATATAGAAATAATTACCTAATTTCTATAATTTATTAATATATATAATAAAAATAATCATACTATACTATATAATATAAATATATATATATTATTCTATATATATTATATATATATAATAGTTATCTATTAAAGTAATTTACCTATATATATAGCTTATACATAAGGCACGATTTTGGGTAACTCTGATTGTGGATTATAAGACATCCCTTCATTTATATATTTTAATTAGTATTAGCATAACATATAGATTTGCCATCGGTTGAAGCTTCTCTTAATTTGCATTGAGGGAGACTTCTAAAAGGGCATTTGTTAAATGTGAAATAATTGTGGTACAAATCGATTTCAACTTATTTTATTTTCTGATAAAAATATAAAATTATTATTATCCAATCATTTTCAAAGCGTGAAAACCATTTAACTTTACTCTAGATAGATGGAAAAATAAAATTTAAATAATTTAACTATTTAAACAACTTATTAATTTCTTAGTTATGTAACTCAGATCTATATATATATATATATATATATATATATATATATAATATATATATATATATATATTATATATGTAGAGACTCGCTTAGCAAGCGAGGGGGCCCAGCGTTCGAGACTGGGTACACGATAAGTGGGTCACGTAAGTACCCACGATTTACCTTTATCGTCAGAAAAAAACCTGCAAACACTGCTCCAATTCTTATTTCAGATTCGATTGAATTGCTAGCTATCGCTATGGAGCAATTAAACTCTGATCTATAGCGTTATATCTAAAAATAGGCAAAGAAATAAACAAAATCGTTGATAATATTCAATCTTTTTTTTAGAGCATTAATAATAATAATAATCCGGTATTTTTTCTGATCAAAAAATTATTCTAATTCCATTTCAAAGCGAAAACCATTTAACTTTACTCTAAGGAGAAGAAGAATAAATAATAATTATTTAAACAAACAAAATTTTCTAATAACGAGCGGTTCTAGTAAGGTGGGTCCGCAAAGACCCAGAATACCCGTTTGGTGAACTGAATGGGCCACTACGTTTAGGCGTAATAAAGAAAAAATGGGTAGAAGTCTTTTGGAACCACGGAAGTAAAGTAGAACTAAATATCTATCTCGTCCTCCATTATAACGAGACTATTTACGATACAAAAACACCAAGAACGTTTAAATTTTTGCCAGTACGACATCTTAAGTTCAGCGTCTTGCTGTTTAAGCTCCACACCAATAAAAAGAGACGTAATCTTTAATATTGATTCGCCTGCCCGTGCCGTTATGCATATGCGCCTTCTCCAGCCTAACATGTGAGTCGCTCTTAAAGACTTCTTTTAGGCCGATCGCTATTTAGTTAATTATATCTTAAATGACGCGTTTCTCGTTTTACAGTGACGTTAGACCTCCCCACGCTAGACATGACTTACTTTCACTGAGACCTGGTTTCTCTAGATCAGAATATTATACCTCATCACTATAAATAACAGTTATATATATATATATATATCACTATATATATATTACTACACAATTACTATCTACTTTCACCCTCCTCTGCCATTTATATTGGGCAGTTATGATTAATACTCATTATACTAACTCACATAGTATATAATATAAGAGTCGTCCTTTCTCGAGCGTAAAGTCAAAATTGTGAGCGTAGTCATTTTAACCAGATTTATAAATACAGTCTATAACAATAACGCTCGTTGTTAGATATATATCTATATATAAGTAATACTCATATATACTATAATATATAGCTTAGATTTCCACACCGAATTTGTGACATGGAGGCTGTCCTAAATGATGTGAAATATATTATTACTAAACAGTCACTAACAGATCAACCTTAACTCTTATATACTATATATCAGATTTACTTATTCAAAACATTATCCACTTACATCAGAGATAAACGTAATCTACGGTGCATTGGACTCGTTTTTCTATTTAGTGCAATACGTACATATTAAGGATAGTCAGCTACTCATTATACGCTGTATGATTCTTAGTTTCATTATTTTCCACTACTACTCACTCGTTAGCGTACTCGACTATTAGTCTAATACAGAGTTTTTTATATACGTATAATTAACGCTCATAGCTATCACAGCTACAATAATAATAATATCATTGCGTGTTATTAAAAATATATAATAGAATAATAAATAAAAATATAAAATAAAAAAAATGTATTTAAAAATACTATTAAATACGCATTTAATTATTTTTAATATTTGCGCAAATGTGGTAATATATATTAATTATTATTTTCTCACTTTTATATCTCACACACGGGTATACTTCGCGTAATATATTTAATATACATATGGATTCAATGCTTTTTTATCTTTGTCTACGCGTCTTTACTGCAAATCGGTCTAACATACCCGTTACTTCAGAACAATTATATTGCTAGAAACTCAACAATTATCCCTATTCGAACTCATTGAAAAGATTTGTTGTATTTTTTCTAAGAACAAAATAAAACTGGCTACGTTCAGAATCTGTTTCATAGCAACCAATTATCCCTACGTCTTCAACAATACAAATCGAATGAATAAAAGCGAAATCAGGCCGACAAGGATAATTTAAGACATTTGGGATTTGCAATATTATTTACTCGAAAAAACCGTTCCCTGGCCAAAATTTAGTCTGTACAATCAAAGTATTTTGTTTCTCATGCCTTTACGAGAAAAAAATCGCCTAAAAACTCCAAATATAAAAAGTGTATCTAATGCTTATTTATTCATTTTCACGCCATAAAAACAATTCAAGCTGAGCGAATACACGAAATTACTTGATAAGTCGGTATAACAAGTCACGGCCGTTAATCTTTCATAGTATATTTATGGTTTGGACAGGCGAATAACAGTTCCAAAATAGACACCTCAGGAAACTTTCTTAACTATCTTATATTAATCATACTAGTCAAACTCACCTTATACTATACTAGTACTTAATACGGAATCAATAGACCATTGACGTATTTTACCGAGCATATTGGAATAGTATACTATTAATGCTATTGACTTATATAAGCTAGACTAATATATATTATATAACTATATATATATATTATAATATAACTATATAAGCTATAATTATATATCAAATGAATAGACATAAGCTGACTATTTTTTGTTGACAAATATATTCGAGCGGGTGCCTTTAAAACCAGTCGCTACTTATTAGAAAGATGAGTACCGCGTACGAACGCTTGAAATCTTTTAAATGTTCCTCTTGGATAGAATACCTTCTAAAGTTAGTTAACTAAATTATATTAATGAAAGAAAAACCTTTATTCGGTATCGAGGAGCTAGAAATCGCTAATACGGGTACTGACCTCCCCACATGACTTCTCGAAATAAAAAGATTCAACCTTGTTTCCAATCTAACGCCGTAAAAATAATTATGCCAGATTTCTTCAATGGGAAGTCTCATAGTGTTGAATGTATGGTTCAAGGTGTGTAAGTCGAGTATAATACAAGAGTGACTCAATGGTTTACACCTTATTTTAGAGCATAGTAATTTAGCAATCCAACGATACCTGCTAGATTATCAAATCCAATTACAGATCTTTAAATTGAGAGAAAGACCTACTTATAGAGGTGGATGTCACAATTGTATTTTTGATATATAAGTAAATATAACACTAAATCAGAATATTTTTAGTCTTATAATTGAAAATTAACCTCTATATATACATAATAATTTTATCTATAATAACAACATCAGGAATTTAAGGTATAATCTCATATTAATATCATTAGTTATAATCTATACAAAAAATCGGAGTTGAGTATAAACCTAATTAAACACCCATATCTACAGTATGTTGATAGCGATCGTGTATCGATACTAAGTCACGCAATAACTGGCAGTAGATAATAACGTTTAGAATGATTATTTTCATTACTCAGCGTAAAGAAGTAATATTTTTTCTATCGAACACGGCTATGTATTGACATGAATCGATCTCTATACGATGCTATATACTATACTAATAATATCATGTTTATATTTATAGTGGCATAATAAAAGTGCGACTAACGAGATCTTAGTGTATTGAGAAGCGAATAAGTAGATATGTAATTTAAGTCAGAACACCGCACGAGAGATTTCAAGTGAATTTTTTTTACAAGTTCATGGTCCGAATTATTCCTCCATAACCACCTATACGAAACGACATAGTAGGGAAAAGTACACGTAAAACTGCTATATGATAGTTCTTACAAAATAAAAAATACTTCGGTATCTCTCACTAAGAGAATTTAGTAATTGTAAATTTTTGATCTATATATATAAGCTCGCAACATAAAGATTAGAAAAGAAACCTAATTTAAAATCCCTTTCTTGATCTCGCTAGTGGAGAAATTAGGCTTGTAATGCGCTACTATAGTATCATATAATATAATATTAGTAAATGATACCTCTATATAGTCATACTGTATGCTTAAACTAGTATGTTCTAGCTAGTAGGTTCATCTACTAGAGTTAGAGAGGTTACAACAGATAGCATGTGAATCAATAGGAGCGAGGGAAAGTTAGTAGCTAGATAATATCGTAAATATCTATGGATAAGACTAACTCAAAATTATTAGATAAATCAGCATGCCTCAAATTTGATAATGTTAAATCCACTGATGAATTTATGCCTAAACGAAATGTATGACATATAGAACACTTTAATTCTTTCGAATAAGAATACGAATTACTCTCATATACCCTTCCCCATGCCTCGATATTTTCCAAAATATGTTGCTGAGTGATTTTTTCAATCAATATCAAGGACCATATAATTTAGTAAAATGGAATAAAATCAAAATTTATCAAAGAGTGAACGGTAGTACTTCATTATAAGATGCTATAAAATTATAGCTCAAATCAAAGACTTGCAAAGTTGATACCAATACATTAGATAATCATAATACCACTTTAATATAATTTACTATATAAATATTATTCTCAATAGATATTAAAGTTATGTAGAGTTATATATAAGATCTAATACTGTTATGATGAAATGGTAATGTATTGAAATAAATAACCTTAGTATTTTCTCATAAAATTTTGTGTTTGGATGAAGAATCGAGTGTAGTAGTCTGTATAACATATCCCTAAGTCCTCCATAATCATTTGCGAATTAGTAAGCGTATAGACGACGAGAGATTTGGACGAGTGTTATGAGAAGATGGGTCGGAATGACGAGAAGTTAAAGTAGAGAGAGTAGGATAAGCAGATTATAAAGACGAGTAGAGATGATGGGAGAAATTTAGAGAATGCGTAATTTCATGACTTTTTATTACTCTACTATGAAATACATAATATAACCATTAAAATAATGTTGACTACAAATACTAATACATAACAATAATTTATTTATTTATAAATAAATAAAAATGAATCTCATAATAATAATAATAATGATAGATAATAATAATAAAATATAATAACAATCACAGAAATAATAATAATAATATAATAAATATACATAACAAATTTAATTTATAGATATAATAAAATATAATTTAATATTATGAGTATGACTATTTGGAGTGACACTTTCAGAGATTCGCCCACAGTGGAAAAACACATTGACTGGTCCATTTCAATTACAGACTGGCTTAACTGACTAGGATTGTTTAAGACTCAGCTGGGTCGGTGACTGCAGACTGGACTGTTACATGTCCTAGATACCAAGGATGATGAATCACGATGATGATACCATAAACACCTAACCTCTCTCTCAACCAACAACCGCGAACAACAATTATCTACCAACACGTCAATTATGGTTACAAAAAAATACTTTTTAGTCTTTTCTCAGTCTATTAGTACCTTTTTTAACTGTTTAGAGAAGATTCTCTAGGGATATCCACGCAACCCAAACGTTAAGTTTGTACCTCATGTCTCAATTTGGATTCTTTCCTACTATTAAGTAAATCATGCATATATTCTATATAAACTAACTGTAACTGGTCCGACTTATAATAAACAATTAAATGAGAGAACAAATTTAGCTATTTCTAACTAATTTAATCTTTATATTATATTAATTATGTATTTTTTTTTAATTTTTATATACTTGTAATTATTCTAATTTTTCTATTTATATATTTTTTATTTTTATTTATTATAATTATATTTTATTAAACATATGTCACAATTGCGAGCCGATTTCTGAGTCAACTTTATTTAAAGTTATAAATCGTCCATATTTTCTCAGTTAATTATCGTGTTTTTACTTGCGACCCTATCCATTTTTACAATTTACTGAGGCAAAATTTTATTTTATATTTTAATATTATAAATATAATAAATATTATTATATAATTATTTTTTTACGGTTTGTCATGATTAATGATTATCTACTCACCTAGATTAATAATATATCTTAAAAAACACGCAGTACAGAATTCCAAAACTATGTCTTAAACTATATCATTATAGTGTAAAATATAAAAAAATTTATAAATAAACCATTTTATATATCAAAAAAACTAACTCAGAGCTAATAATAATAACAAGAAAATTTAAAATTTCTCTATTTTTAAAAAAATTTAATGGATTTGGAGCTCGATTACGCCGGTCGTAGAAACACCCGAAATTTGTCCAATCAGGATCGTTTTTTTTCTGTGTACACAGATGTCATAGTCCCGCATGCCAGTATATCTGGTTTCGCTCTCCGAAATAGACAAAACTACCTCTGTGGGATGACATGCTTTTCTCGAGTGACCTAACACGCGATCCGGCCTAGAGCATTTGCGCTTTTTCATACTATCGTACAAAGCAGAGATTTCGGAATAAGATTCAAAAGATATTTCGGCGAGAAAGAGCGGTTTCCATTTGTTTATAAAAGATTAATTAATAACCATTCACGAGCTAAGACGATCGAATTAGAATTCTTAAAGACCTGAAGCCTCAAATTCTGAAAAAAGTATATTTGATAAAATGGTCCATATATTCACTAATTCACTGTGAGAAATAAATAAACAGTAGTAAGTAATCTGATACGTATATAGATAGAATGATTACTCTATTATGAACGCCAGAACCGAGTCCGGTCGTATTTAAGACCTATAAAAATCAATTTGAATTAAAGTATACTGCAACTTAGAGTAGATGCTATGGGAGCAGCGAGAGAATAAATTAGTTATCTTTATATCGGGAAATAACGAAATTATGAGAGAAATTATATCGCTCTCCGTATAGAGCTCTTCGGAGAAAATAAAAACTTAAAATCAAAATCATTTCCATACTACCATATATATCTGCACCGAACATGTATACGGATTGATTGCCTAATTAATGGTATGCAAACTGCTTATTCATGGAGCGTTATTGAGATCTATATCTCTGTAAATAATAATATTTAAAAACAGTTAGCGCTTAAAATGCTGGTTTTTAAATTTTCAACGACGCGAATGAATGAGTCATCGAATTGAATTGATAAAGTCCGTTTATTACTATATATTAGAATCATCATGTGATATTTATGATAATAATAGACAAAGCAGACAGAAACAAGCAAACAACTAATAAACTCGAGAACCACACGTTTGGATATACGCGTAGCCCTTACTGACCGCTCGAGGAAATCTGACGGTACATAATCATTTACTAGATGATAAATCTTGCTCTCATACGCACTGACTTACATCTCCATATCTATACTTCACCACAGTCTCTTGGGTGAACATCCACATAAATTCAATGAACTTTCGCCCGTATTCATCAAAGATTGGAAGTTCATTCTCACCAGATACCCTGATGAGTTTGAAACTTCACATTGAGAACTTGTGGATTTAAAAAGTCTTCGAAAGAAATGTTACCTCGTATAATAGCCAGATGTTTCTATACGAAAATCACAAATATTCATGTTAAAAATTCTTTACCATATCCCACCTTTGATCGTTCTCCTTAATTGAGCGTCATTGTACATAAGCTCTGCTTTATGGTGAAAATACGCCCGCTATCTCTTAACGGTGATGTTAGCTTATAGGGCTTACGGAGGCTAGAGTTCCACTAGGACTTTCCAACCAATTAAAAAAACTACGACCCCGCGACTGCCCTGGTCTGCTGTGCGGAACATATTACGCGTCGATTTATATATTTCTTTATATAATGGTGATCATTTGTATGTTGAAGCGATACACGCCTATATTCACATATTATATTGCTGAACATGCTGAATAATATGGTAGTATCAATTAGTGCGAGAAAAATTTGATTTAACGTAAAAACTTACAAATTACAGTGTGTCACTCCGCTCCTCTTTCAGTGTCGTAGCAAAAAACCATTAGTGTAAAAATCAATGTAATTTCTTTCGTGGAACCTAAGACTCGCGGACATAATATGTCCTTACACTCATTTAAGAAACTGAGCCGAGAGACGGCTGAATATACACCCAGACGGAACACCCTTCTCTCTGATAGAACACTTGACACATGTATACCGTATCTGATCTACAGTCTATGCGGTCGCGGGCCTAACATTGCTCATCAGAACTCCAATTCGCATTATAGGTTTTATCGAGACTCTCTCTCGAATTATTAAGGGCACGAAAATACAATAAACAGCTTTCGTTCCTTCTTCTTTAGTCCGGCACCCCTAACTAGTTATCAGAAACACACTTTAGCACACACATTCACACACACATTGAATAAACACAATTGTATCTTTGTTAACTTGAGGAAAATACAATATTTTAACAATTTATATTTATATATCACTATCTAATTTTATTTCTCCTTTTTATTAATACAATACTCCAATATCATGATTGCTATAGTATTATAGTACTCAGTTCCCATTAAACTGTTTATAAACTCAAATTATAATGACTATAGTAACTTTTAGCCTGACTTTAATACGCGCTTGCTGTGTGTATGTTTGATTTCTGATCTGACCTAAATTAATTAGTATATTATCCTATATATATATAAATTGTTCTGTAGTATATAATGATATCATATCTACATAAACTATTAGTTTTATATAGGCACTTATTCTTTAAAAGGAAATTTACCAAAATTACAAGAACAACGTAGATCGATTATTAATCGGCAAGGTGGTGATGCTCTCTTCTGTTGCATCCCAGTGTTTCTTCAGGTGTCACGTGTTAAGCGGTAATTACCTCAATAAAAGAAAAGGATCGCGAAGAGTGTGTCCACAGGATTGACTGTTGTTCTTTACTCAATGTTTGTGAACTGGATTTAATATAGTATAAAAGTCTTTATTTCTAGTCAGAAAGTTGTTTTTTTGCGTCTCTCTTTCTTCCTAAAGGCTCCTGGGGCCGAAGCGCGGACGTAGCCAGAGACATGAGGAAGGACGAAAATTCCCGGATCTACCCACCGGCTAGAGAGACCGAAAGACCAACAATGATCAATTTTACTAAATACTTTGAATCATGATATTAAAATAACTGTATAGTAAGGATATATCCTTTAGCTAAAACGAAAAAAAAACAAACTGATGTATTGGCAACCTTGACAGACATTGATATCCTTAAAAAATCTGAAAAAAATCAGATCTTATCATAATCGATATGTTATTTTATTAATCTTGGTTGAAAAGTTGATTAACTGCTAGCGCACGTCTAATATATATATATATATATATATATATATCTAGCATACTTATATACGCCATGACTGACGAGGTAGTATTTAATTGCTCTAATATAATAATATAGTGAGGAGCGGGAATATACGGTCATATAGGCTAGAGTGTTGCTACTCAAATCGTAATAAATCCTAGTAAGATATATTATTATCATAAACATATAGGCACTTTCAGAAACCGTACCACGATTCCCGCACTCATTAGCATGTGAACTAGAAAAATAAAACAAATACCAAGTGGGAGAACAATAAATGGTTATGATTTCTCATGCAAAAATTCAATAAAATTCAAAAAAAAATTATTTTCCTCTAATATTTATTAATAACACCTTAAATATTAGTATTAATCTTTGTTCTGGCAGCGTATAAGCTCACAACCTCCAGCCTGGTATTACGCTCATACTTCAACCTTCCATTTGCTGAGGGAAGTAAGTCAGGTTCAGCAGAGTTGCCAAACCAGTAAAAATATTGTTTTAAAATTGATGGCTGAATTTAGATATAAATTTTTACTTGCCTTGTATTAATTTCCTTTTTTAGCGCGGTTCAGAGACGAGGGAGCGAGGTGACGGCTTCTTAGTATAAAAAGATTCACCCCCGTCGTCCCGTAGAGAGAGGAGCTATGTAGTGCTAAAATTTCTTTACGAGAGTTGCCACTTCAGATTCAATACGGTGATATTCCGTAACACCGCTACGACGCATAATAGATACGCCGACTGATACACTAATATATATGGGCCCTCAAATGGTATATCACGTCACGTATAAAATATACCTAACGGTATAGTAATTTATCTAGTAAATTATCATGATAATCATAACTGAAGAGCAACTATTAATATTATATAATATAGGTATTCTAAAACTTGTCCGGCTTGCTAGTAGTATTCGGCATACGGCATTGTAGCAGTATATCTGAGATACGTGTATAAATAAATGTTAGATTACCCAAAAAGGTATGGGATAATTTCATAGATCAATATGATGATTAGGGTACGACCGAGATATATAATGGAATAAACGGTTAAGAATAGTATGTGTTCAGGTATGATAAAGTAAAGTAAAAAAAAAGATAGAGAATATAGATAGAATAGTAAAGAATAAAATTAATGATAATTATTTAATTTAGTTTTATATATACTTACACTCAGATATCAGTGAGAACTACAATATAGCTATATAAAATAAATCTTTATATAAGTCAGAATGAAAATATAATGTTTTATATAAACTACTTAACTGAATGACCCTATATTATAGGGACTTTAATAGGAAATCGTATTTGGATAAGCCTCTATGGGGCTGATTTAAGTCATCGCTTTCAGCTTAATATCATATATATAGTAGTAGATAGCTAAAAGTGAATTTATGTCTGTAGAATAAAAAGTAAGATAAATATATATAAATATAGGTTTAACGTGTACTTATATTTAACTATATATTTACTCATGGTAAATAGACTCACCTAGGCGGGCAAATAGTGAGATACGCAGTCGAGATAAGAATGAAGTCACCTTTTACTGACTCAAACTCATATTACGAAAGGACTACACCGTCAAAAATGGTTTTACGTAGTATAATCACGAATATAGATATGCGCTCAAAGGTACCTGACTCTACATAATTAAGTATTCAGCTGATCAATGACGTGACCTATATTCGATGATAAAGAGTAAGATTCGGGTCGAAAAAAGTAGTAAGTAGGCCAATATGGTTACTTCTAAATATTAGTATTAAAAACTCAAATAGGACTATGCACTAACTCAAGCTCACTAGTGATATAATACTACTATAGATATCCTAGGGACCTTCCAATAAAGACTGAATATGATATAATATAGTATATATATGATAGAGCTAATATACATAGTCAATAGGTATAACAGAACCTCTCAGGGGTGATATATATATATATTATATTATATATAATATATATATATATATATTATATATATTATATATATATTATATATATATATATTATATATATAGATATATATTATATATATATATATATATATATATATATATAATTTATATATATATATTATATATATATATATATATATATACTATTATATGCATATTATAAGGTATATAGAGTTGGCGAGATTGAATGAAATACTCATAAGATCAAGTAAGCTTCGACCTAATATAAATCATAATAGAAGTATATGACTCAGCTACTGATAGGATTATCTAGGGTGGAAATTGAAGCATGAGGGCGAGAAGATTTTTTATGTTTGAGCATATTTCAATACTTTCGTGGTATATTTAGTGCCATGTTTTAGTACAAATGAACGCTCAAATGATTCAGGAAGAATAAGTAAAGTACTATACTAATTTAAACATAACTCCAATAAGTGTGACAAGGAATATCCATACTATATTTAATGCTAAATTATAGTATGCTTTGCAAGTGAGCTATATATATATAGTAACATATACTTCATACCCAAAG
Source organism: Trachelipus rathkii (assembly GCA_015478945.1). Classification (NCBI taxonomy): domain Eukaryota; kingdom Metazoa; phylum Arthropoda; class Malacostraca; order Isopoda; family Trachelipodidae; genus Trachelipus; species Trachelipus rathkii. The sequence goes on from JABUQX010099032.1 coordinate 39,395, forward strand.
GTAGTATAAACGAGATGAAACAAATAATACCATATATATAGAATAATAATCATAGTATGAGAGTGTACGCGAAACTGAAAAATACAGTGCAGATAATATTATATGGAAGGTTTTAAATGTATGTTATAAGAATGTCTATTTTGTTTCAAGGTTTATTTGCCACCTTGTCCAGAAATATATCTTGGTTTTATTAATAAACCCGGGTGGGCTGGTCAATTTAAAAAATTACTTGGTTTTTTTATATCATCGATCGCTTTGCGATTACTTCGCGATCTATTGGAAATACCGAAGACCTTCGTCTACGCATCACAACACACTAAAACGGCATTTATACTTACTTATCAAGAATACGCTTGTTATTAAGATTACATATAACTAACATATTTTAAGCCTTCCTAGATACACTTTTAATGATTCTAAAATATTTTGTGATGATGAGAGAAATTAAACTTTGCACCATAAGAATTAAAGGTATATTTTTAAGAAATAGTATTTATCTCATTTATATTGTTCTTTTTAAATTAACGGTGATAACACATTGGTAAACAAGTAGGTTTTAGTTAAAATAATTATTTATACAGAATATATATACAATAAGTAATAGGGTAATTATACGAAATATATAAATTTAGTATAATATTAATAGTATATAAAATGAAATAATAGATTAGATAATAGAATTAAATATAATTAATATTAAATATATTATATAATATAATATATAGATATTATATATTAATATTATATTAGATAATTAATATTAACTATATAGTATAATAATATATATAATATTAACTACTTATGTTACTAAAATGGAACGTTATAGTATATATATAACCGATTGATATAGTTAATTAATATTATTTATACATATTTTATATATTATAATTTATATTTATCTAATATATAAATTTCATATATATTATTAGTAATTCTTAAAAGCTATGAATTTTCTAATCGAATTAAGAATTTGTTTTAATAGAATTAGGTGTTAAAATAACTATTTCTTAGAGAATACCTGATTCTGGAAAGTTATAAAAACGATTAAGCTGAAAAAAATTAGAAGAAAGTATTATTTAGTTGAATAAATATAATATATAACCTTAATCCTAAAAAAAAATAAGATCATAATTGATTGTATGGCCAACAACAGGATGACTCTCCAGATGAAAAGTTTGAGAAAAAGATCGTTTGGTCGAAACTATAGCCCAGGAAAATCGATGTTGATCGAAACTCTCGCCCAAGCCAATGAGCCTATTTACATGATTGTTGATGATAAAATTGAATATATCTGATGATGTTAATAAAAGAATGCAGGACACCATACAACGTTATTTACCACAGAACACTGGGAACATATTATTGATGACAAAATAGTTGAGTTGATAGTCAGGTTTAAAAATACCTTTCAACAAAATAAAGACTAAGATATATCTATATACACGATAACTAATCTTTAAGCTCTCTCTGAATAGTAACTGAATATTTACTATCATCGAACAAATTATATTTATATCATCTAAAAGCCTCGCACGAAATACTACCATAGGCAAGTGGAAAAAAAAACGAATTGCACATTTATGACTGGGATCTAAAGAAAGACGAGCCGTTCTAAAGCCAATCGAACCGGGAATTACGAAATGTAAAAGTAGTAATGAAGAAGTAAGATAAGAGTCTAGTTATAATTCCTCTAAAGCCTATATATCCAGTCGCTACTTTAGTATAGCTAACGGTCATTTTCATTTATCTCATCAGGTATTGGAAAAGATGACGGTTTTCGCTCGATACATACTTTTTATTTAGTTACTTCGTACCTACCACCCTCCTAGTATCATAGCTAGAAAGGAATATCTAAGCTCAGCAGTCGGACTACTAATTATATATATATACGGTATGTATATATATTGTACCGGTAATATCGAAAAAGCCTTTAGAGTTAAAGTTTATCATATTTAGCGAGTTAGGCAGATATAAAAAATATACTAATGACGCATAAAGTATTATACTTTCGTAATATAAGAGAATCATTTACGTCACTATAGGTATCAACATGAATTATCTTTCTCGAAATTGATCGATCGATATAAAATAGGTATGCGTGTGTGAGTTTTGATTAGTGTGATGCAGACTGAGTACACTTGACAACGGAAATGAACAGAGAGAGACAGGATTTTGAGGAGAGATATGAGAGGAGAAGATCTTGAGCCCCTTAAATAGACCAAACGGTCCCGCTCCCATAATTGTATATCATTCGGAGTCGTTGTCCGAGTTACATATTCATTAGATGTTATGTCAAATTCGCAGACTTAGCTCATCTGATTCGCGAGGCACAGATTTAGCTAGTGTCGGAAATCTCTCTCTCAGAGAGTTATAGACCATTCGCTGGTCTAGGCTTTCGGTTTTATACTAGTGTTTACTATAAGACAGGTGATCAGGCATTTAATTTAGAGTGAGATAATCAACGAAAGATCTAAAGATCGCATACCGATCGGTTAACTCTACACCAAATCATCACGCAATGTATTCCCTTAATATCTCCCCAAAATTGTGATTAAAAAATATTTTCAGTAAACAGGTTGATACGTCTTTAAAAATTGCTTTTTATTGATATAATGTCGTTAGTCGATGGACTCAGATACAACTTGGCGTGCGTCGTAAGCAATAGAGCCGTGAAAATTATTCTTAGCAGTTTGAAAACCCGTCATTTACTTTAAAGTTAACGCTTTATCTTCGAAAAAATCTGAACATTCTGGCAGTTTTATAAGCAGAGCTCGGAGTGATTTTGATAGGAGCTTCGCTCTGCTTTACCTTCCTTACGCGCTCGGGCCCAGCAACTGAACCGCCCGGCAACTTTAGTCACCCATTTATTTCGAATTCGAAAGTAATCCAGAAGACGAAACTTCTCACGTCGTAGCTTTCAGAAGTCGGCCCCGTACCACGATAATGAATTATGATTGAAGAAGTGCGTTCCTAAGATGGTTAACGAGCATCCTGTTTGCCAGACGCTCTAGCTTGACAGTCTCACCTATCCTCTTGGGTTATTCTGTTACCCGTTTCCTTCTTTAATAAAAGTCTCTTTTAGCTTGAGAACTTATTCAAATCTACATCTATCAAATACATAAGTTAGCGTCACCCTCTGCCAGAATGCTTGCATTCTGGCCTCTTCCGCCACGAGTGTACAGTGTTCTACATATAGCACAAGGAACTGGTGACGTACATAATAAATAATAAGGCCTCTTAAGTTATTAAACTGGAACAAGTAGCTTTCGCTGCATACAAGATAGTGAATAAAAATATCCATCGTCTCACTATGATTATACCCACATATAGTTCCTCTCTGATTCTCTCACGCACTAGTGTACGTTTTTCATATTTATAGAGGGATATCTGATGCGTCGTCCACAGCTTATGACCCCGTCACGAACTCACTCGTTTATCAATCCTGTTTATAATAAATCTATAATTTATGAGTATGTTTGTTTCGAATCTCCGCAATGAACACTATTTATCTTGTCCTTGTATATAGTAAAAATTAGAGAAACATAATCATTCCGAACTATAAAAGTTCTTGATATGTTATTATGGCCACAGATGGTAGACCTCGGACTCGGAGCCTTTCGTGACTTTGCACGATTAGCTATCGCTATCAGTAAAATGCCACACCCCGATAAGTTAATATGTGTAGAAGGTGATGAATTTTATGATGGTGTTGGTGGTCCTGTCTCTCGCAGGACGGAGGAATTCCAGTTGACGATGTCGAACCAATAGAAATATATGCTAGAAGTATTGAGCGAAGCATGGGTTGTCTGTGACATTTATTAGAGAGACGTGCTATAAATTCTCGGAATAACTATTAACCGGGCTTTGTATAGAATATAAATCCATTGTGTTTTATTACACAAATTTGTTTTAAGCTTGCAGAGCGCGTGTCTGCTGATGCGAAAAAGGAGTATATCGTATGTGGACTCAATTATCCACCTGAGGGAGTATATCATTTACCCTAAGTAGTCGTAGACAATTTCAGATAATTAATACGGGAGAAGCACTGAGATCTCGAAGATAATACTAACAGATGTAAGTTGAAAGTGAGACAACTCAGACGAAATTATGAAAGATCACAAAGTAGTGAATGACACTAACGAGCAACAGAGAATGAGAACAGAGCACTGATTTAACTCGTAAATCGTTAAAAAAATATATATACTATTCCTTCACTAACCCTTCGCTCGCTCTCCTTTGTCTTTCGTGTTTTGCATGTAATATCGTACGATCTATAACCGTCCCTCTGAGTGCGTAACTGGTGTAGTATCGATACTAGTCAAGCAAGCTGTCCTCTCAAAGCTCTCCTTTATCTAGAATACTAGAAACTATCGTTGTTTTCTCGCTCCTTGAACGTAAACCCACTCACATTGTAGGAGCTCTTTCTGGAGGGGTATACGTTAGCAACTGATAGGTAATATCTCAGTTCTATCGTTCACTGTGCCTGATCTTTAGAAAAGGAAAAAATGAATAATATATCACCAATCTTTTCTCATTATAAATTATCTCGCTTAGCATCATAACCCTTCTGTCTCAATGACAGTGTCTATCCCTCATTAGTAGTACAATGCAACACAAACGTCGTAGAACGCCGGCCTGCCAGCTACATCAGATAGAAAAGTACGGTACTTCTGATACTATAGAAGCACAATAATCTATATCACTAATTGGAAGCGAGTAGTACCAATATCGCCTTGTGGATGAGATAGAGTAACTCTCTCTCAAGGGGTATTGAACACGTTGTATTCTGGTCGTTTATATACTCGTTTACCTTCCATGACACAATTGCTATATAATAATCGAGTCAACCACAACATTAACACTGGAAAGACCTCTAGAGGCAGCCCGTATATAGTGTGAATAGACATGAGAAGGTCGTATCTATACTAGATGCCTCCCTAGTTCACTTCGTCACTCCTATTAATCAATATTCTCAGCACATACAAGTACCTGTATATATACTACTATTAATTTTAGAGTAATATATAGCGATACATTTTTTTCTGGTACAAGAAACCGAAATAAAGTAAGTAGTTAACTATATATAGATATATATATATTCATATAAAAGTACAAAAAAAGAATACAGGATAATGTTTAACCCTCTTTTTGAATTAGAATCTTATGAGGATAAATGTCCACATCTCAATGACGTACATGAAAACCTATAGTCCAAAATCCTCTATAATAATCTAATAATACTGGATAGTACCTATAAAGATTCCAGAAAGCTTTTGCAGATCTCTCGGATATATATAAGTCCCTGTACAGTACTTGCCACCCACTCAGAGTGACGTTAAAAGTAATCTTCTCAGGCTCTCTCATTCTCTCTCTTTCCTTGATGTGGTAAGATGAACGAAATAGAGTGACAACCATGATAAGGCACTTTATCAGTTACGGAATAACACGGTTAGTAAAAGTCGTCACTCTAATGGCTGATCAGTGTGCTATCATCAGCTATGACCTCTGATTCACTGTGACCGCTTGACGCGGCTATCACGCCCAGGACACCACACTCCCTTTGCCGCGTTCATGATTGGTCATGGACGCAAAGGTGATTACAGCCAGTCAATTAGTATATTGGTGAGGACTCCAGATGATAATCCAGGAAATTAATGAGAGGTTTAAAGATTAGAATGTTTCAAAGAATTATTTTAATAGATATTAATAATAAATATATATAGTATAAATACATGTGAGATTCTTTTATTAGTGAGTGGAGCTGAGTTTATAGTCTTTTGTTATATATAATATAAAGGTGTTATTTTAACCAGGTCCTCCTTTATTTTTACTCTTAGGTCTGAATCAATTAAGGTATATATATTATATTATATATATAATAGGTAATAGTGAATTTAATTGAGCAGGTCTTATATATTAATATATATCTTACCAGTAAGTAAAAAATAGTTTAAATTTAAATAGTATATTTATTCTAAGTGTAATTAATATAATTAGTAGAGTACGTATACTAGTGTCATATTATAGATATACGTATAAGGATTACACGAGCTTCACTAAAATATAGCTACTATAGTAATATGTCGTCACCCTCTAACTTCCCAACCTTAACCTAAATATAAACAGCGGAGTGTGACTATGATAAGAATCAATCGCATATATCCATATCGACAGGCAGCTACATGTAATAAGACCATCTATCAATAAATCATAGAGCTCCATCATTGATTCAACTGACAGTACTTAGTGTTTACGGCTTATAATACAGGAATGATATAGCTCTCAGTGCAATATACTTTAAGGTTGTTCGGTTAGGTCATGGGTTTGTACTCAACGTCGCAAAAGTCTTTATAAGATCCATATGAGAGACCATGGAATGTTTGGATGGCTCGAGAGAGAAGACGCTTAGAAGAACTCTCCGTAGTGCTCGCTCTTCTTCTCTCCCTCGTTACTAGCCCTCCCAACATAACACCACGAGTGCCCCCAGATTCCAGCCTCATATATATATAACCGACATATACCTTTAAGAATTAGAATGTAAAAAAAGAGGAGCCGAATGAAGAGATTAGTCACTATGATAACTAACTACTCTCTACTGAAGGAATCAGATAACATCTTCAGATGTATGACTAATATAAGTGGAAATAATATAAGAGGTAACTATATAATATTAGCATGAAGTTTACAAAAATGTAGTTATTTATATGAAATGTTTCATTGGTGACAAGCGGGACATAGACCTAAAAGTTTTTCATTATGTAGGAGGAATTTCCAAAGCAGGTTATAGTGTCAGCACCCTTGTTATCTCTAATTATTAGTAAAGTTGCGCTTAAGTCTGAGAATATCGAATTATAGTACCGTATAGTAATGATTATTCCCTAGCAACAGATTTACGTGATTAAGGCTCTCAAAATAGAATAAAAATTTAGTTATAATAGTAATGATAGTTGTAATTGGAGAATCGAGTAAATGATCTCTATATATACCATCTAATTATGCTCACGTAAAGTACGATCATATTAGTCTCCCTCTCATACTTATATATTGACTCTTAACCCTCGTACCCAGTGAAGATTACTAGCTTCATTATTGATGACACATTAGTGAATTTTAGACCGCATACCTGGATAATTCTATTTATATTAATTATTATTGATGAAAAGTCAGTGCGATAGGTGGTTTAGGGTATATAAAAACATGAATATTTATAGTTAAGAATACGATAGTAGAGATGAACCTGCTTATCATCCCTACATCTAGTGTATTTAATGATCTCTACGCTGTGATCTCCACATTAACTTATATTTTATTTAATTTGCTCTCATATAGCTGATAGGTTTGTCAGCAGACATTTTTAAGGATCAAAAAAGTCATTAGCGTAGAAGCTATGTAGATCCCCAATTATCCCAATAAAAGTGTCAGTAGATACGTTATTACAGTGACTTATATCTGTTTGTGATCTGATATTATAAAGCATCCGAAGAATATAAAAAACTACAAATATATTATATAGTATATTATCTCATATATTACTATGAACACGTCTATAATAACTTCTCACTGTGCTAACCCACCAGAATTATAAGTGCATATCACTGAATTATATTAATATAATGTGCACAGAAGAAAATTTCCCAATTAATAGTCACCGGTCAGCCCGGATATATAATTATGTATAATAAATGTCTTAGGTATGATAACGTATACGAGATGTATGCCTGGTGATTCGACCCCTTTTAATCCAGTTGTGTTCTGTCATTCAAATATGAACCTCGACAGAAAATATAAGAAGCTAAAACTGTTCCAAGTTCTCTATGTGTAAATTATAGTTAATATCCACATGCCTATCAAGTATTGTGATGGTCTAGCGTGCATGAAATCGGGTACCTAACTATAGATGAACTGAGTGTAGTGTATAGACTCAATACGGCTATTACTAAATGTTTTATAATTCCTCGAGAGCAGTAGTGGAAAATAAGTGACGTTTAAAGAGAACATAATAAGAAGAGGAATCAGCAAGCGTCTATTCAGCCAATCTAAATACTAGGTTAAGCCTCGTCTTATATGCGACTCTGAATGGTTTATTTCATAATCTAGTGTTTAGCTCACACCTAATCACTCTTCTATTATATTTTCCTATAAATCTTCTAAATTCTTCCAATTCGTATATACCCAAAATATTATTGAAGAAACTTTCCCCATTATTAACCATTAACAACCTTGAAATTTGATGAGCTTCGGATCACTCTTCTCCCCTCATCTTCCTGGCCAGTTCAGACTAGCTACAACACAGAGGTTGCTGCTCATACCACGTGGAAGTGTTGAGAGATAGAAAATAACTCAAGCACGAGGAGGCACAACCTCTGCTACACAGAGAAAACCAGGCTCCAAGTACCTATGATGTATATTTGTGAAACCTTTCGTCCTGCTTAACGAAACTATAAGGATAAAATATAACTGCTCTTTATTTATATTCACGCAGGATCTCCTTTACCTGTTGGCTTACCAGGGAGAAGAAGCCAGTTTCATTGAACTGATGAGAAGGTAATACGGGCCCCAAAGCATTTACCTCCAGCGAGAGTCTCGGAATAGATAAGAGAGAAGGCGATGAACTTTGGTTAGAGCTCCTCCCATGGTAAGATGTCGTTCGCCTTCTGAGGAGGGATACATATGCAATACGGATGATGTATATAACAAAAATATTCCAAAAAATTGTTGGTAGATAATGAAACCTTCTTTAAATTGGAGATGAAAAATGAAGAAGTTTCTGACGAGAAAAATAAAATTGAATCCAGGAATAGAAAGCAGATATTTATGGTGTCGAGAGAAAAGTAACAAATAAACAGCCTGATGTCAGTAAATCCGTTTATGAAATAAATCTTCTTTATCTACTATAATAATACTGAGAATGACGATTTACAGCAGAAGATAAATACTTCTAATCGACAGCGTGTAGGTTTTATTACCCTCGCTAGATATATAATATCCACACATATAAGATATATTGATTACTTATATATAGAATACTATGATCATTAACTGAGCCGGCATAATTGAATATTTATGTCCAATTCTATAACATCGAAATTAAGAGCTTGTATTTTACCACGTTAAGATGTTCCAAAATGTTCAAATTTATCGGGAAATAGTTTTATACTTTGCTTCATCTGTTTATTTTATTAATAAATAGATTTCATAAAAAGGAGTGAGATATTTTTAATATAAGAATTTATTATCTCTGAGATTTTATGATTTAGTTTATCTGCCTTCAAGTTATATCATCTAAGCACAATTTATAATTAAAGTCATTTCTTCACAATTTGGTAATATAACTTTTACAGCATTAAGCTCGAGAAAATATGGTGCGACCTTTATCATCTGTTTCGAGACTAGTATCTTAGTTAAGGTTAGTCAATATAAATGTAGCATGTTATGAACATATAGATTACTTGAATATCAATTAAGGGAGATCTAGCATAGAATAAAAACAAAATAATACCACTAACTAATCTCACAGTCTTTAAATAGTTTTGTAATTAGTTGTAGAATTATTATAATAATGTTTATAATTATAAACAAATAATTATGTGAGTGAATTGTGAGTGATAAAGATATAATTATCAGGAGTATTATGAACATCCATATAACGGAATAGATATTTTTATAGTACATATAACTGCCACTATAATTTATTACTAGTAATTAGTCAGTATATTTTACACTGTACTAATTTCATTAAGGTAAATACAAATCTATATTCCTGATTAATCTATAAGTCAAATAGATCTATATATAAGTGTATTAACACCTATAAGCCTAGCCTAGCGTCGCTCATTTCTCCGTTAATTTTCTGATCATCATTACTTTAGAAACTTAGTAAGCATTCGAATATATCATTCCAGCTCGCACTAAACAATCGTCATATACACTAGTCATTTCTAATTAATGAGGTTTAAAGAGATTTATCATCGAGTTGTGCTCCAACTTTTTAGCTCTCAAATCCCACATACAAACTACAAAATATACTTATTAATTTGATTTTATTAGCTTATGAGTATCACTTATACAGTGGATAGTCATTATACCACATTGAGCGCTAATTGTAATAGAAAAAAAATGTAGTATTTATATGAAAGTGTATGCTACGTATATGTATAGTTCCACTCCTAATATATATTATGAGTTATATGATACTCGTCGTATAGGTATATGCACTATCGTGGTAAAACATTTCATTTAATATAGGTTTAAGCCTTAGAAAAAAAATATAATAAGCTAACTCCATTTTTTGTACCATAATAGTTATCACCGGTTATTCTCTAAATATAATTAATTTATTATATATAGTACTAAAAATATAGCTAAACTTAAATAAATAGATAATCAGATATATATTAGATTTATATATACATTATTAAATAATTTCTATTCTTCACTTATTAATTATATAAATATATTAATATTATTTTTTTATAATTTTAATTATAATTTTTATTATATAAAAAACGATCTATTGAGCTCTTCTATCTTAATCGTTCATTATAAACTTGACTGATTTTTATTTCATAATTGTCCCGAATACAATATAACTACGGTATTAATTATTATTCTATTGTCTCTCCTTGCTCTACTCTCTTTCTTCCACTAAAGTTAAAACAAATATGCTTTGTATGTTATAGTAACAAGAGACAATATTAGAAAATGTCATATGATATACCATAGATGTGCATCTCTCTCTCTCTCAATATACTACCATCTACAGTATCAGGTAACAAGCTTACACAACAATAGAATTCTTCCAGGTCAACAGATATCTTTTATGTAATATAGGAATATCTCACTAGCCTCGTCCGACGCCTCCACTATTTGGTGCTAAATTCTCGTTAGTATATACGCAGTTCTGTATTCTGCTGCCCACTGGCCATCATCGTATGTTATCGACGCCTATTTCCTATCAGCTCGATACCCAAGTTACAAATTCACGAACACTCAAAGTCTAAATCACATATATATATTAATACCTTGCTTTTAGACCTATGACACAAAAAACAATGCATCTATCATCTCCGCCAATAAGACATTCCTTTAACTTGATTCTAATATCTCAGTCTTAATCTATTCATCACTCCTCTCTCGTAGAGTGATTAAAACTTAAAACTCGACGCATTTCAGAAAGACCTTACTAACAAGTTGATTTCATTTTTCTCTCTAATTTATACTTTTGAACTATAAAAAAAAGACACCGAGGGCTGAACTAGCAAGCACCACCACGAGTCTATCGTAAGCTCTACACAGCATGACTCGCAAATCGCCATCATCTCCAGTCTCCTGTTGCTATATCCAAAATATGTGTTGGGCTGATATAATCTCTACATCTTAGTTTCCTAGAGATGACTGATACTCACTCCTGACCTATCATAATATTGAACTTCAACATTCCCTCGAGGTAGTGACATTCTCCCTCCTCCATCAAACCATACTGACCTATAAGCTATTATATACTCTCAGATCAGCTTTACGTTTCAACATTAACCCCATCCTATTAGCTTAGGACCACACTACCTCCTCAATCGCTTCCACTGCATATTCATTCTAATAATATCTTATACTGTCTACTAAATTTTAGCTCAATAACACATAAACTCAAATACAATATGTACCAAGGATAGCAATTTAGGTTAGAGTAGAATACCTCCTTCTCTATTACATAA
>JABUQX010099033.1:0-23055 GCA_015478945.1 Trachelipus rathkii
TTATATAATATATATATATATATATATATTATATATATATAGCTTATATATAAGTATATATATAAATAATATATATATATATATTATATATATATATATTATTTATATATAATAATATATATCAGATATATATATATATAGGAGTATATATATTATATATATATATATATAATATATATATATAATATATATATAAGCACGATTGTTTTTGTGGGCGGGGATGGGAGCATTAATATACTTGTTGTGCCTTCTAGTAAAGAAAGCTCAAGATTAAACAAACCGTTTTTATAGTACCCTTTCCATTAAACTACTAAAATATTTGAATCCTTTACCTTTATTTAAATACATTTATTCTTTATCTTGACACAGTAGTTTTATTATTGGGTATTTGACCTGCATGCGGGTGGGTATAATTACATCGAAAGACATATAAAGAAATATCAAGCACATTCACAGTCATTAGTGAACTTTGTGCTTTTAGAGTAGTGTTCATATTGAAGTTTGAGAGTATATTAAAAGTTGAACCTTACTATTGAACTGAATTTGTTCTCTAAGGCTTTTCAACAATAACTTTGTTAGTGTTCAAAATCTAATAATTAATTTATTGTTCTGAAATATTTGTGAAATTTTGAAGAATAATAATGGTAAGTTAGTATTTAAAAGTATTTATAAGAAATATTAATAATTTTAATTTCCTTTTCCGTATTGAAAACTTTCACTCAAGATTGAATTTCCATGTTTAGATTCATTGTAAAAAATAATATGCTATTACTTCACTTTATTATCATTATTATTTAATAAGGACCTGATTTACTCTTTACTGAAACTATTAGCAATAGTAATATTTGCACTTTTATTTAATTATTATTATTATTATTATTATTATTATTATTATTATTATTATTATTATTATTATTATTATTATTATTATTATTATTATTATTATTATTATTATTATTGTTTGTATAATTGAGAATTATGTAATGTAAGTAGAAGATGAGTACTAGAGACGAACGATTCAGATCTTATTATTTTAATCCTTATCTCTCTCGATAATCAGTATTTTATAACTCAATTTTCTTCCTTGATTATTTTCTTAATATTATTAATAGTAATATTATTTATTATCATTTGCTATGTTATTTAGTGATGAAGCTAAAGCCTGAGATATTAAAGTTATTATATTATTGAATTATTAATTTTTATTTTATTATTATATTTATTATAATTATCTATTATTATTTTGTATATTGACACAATTGAATGTATCTATGTATATCTAATATATTCATTGTTATTATTCAATTATGATACAGGGTTATCAAAGATTGAATTTTTATTCATGGTAGTATGAAGCTTATAATGATGAGAGAGAGAGATTGAGTTGCAGATATTATTGATTATTAATATGTATTAAGTTATGTTATTATTATTATTATTATTTAATTGAAATTCATTATGGATTATTGAATTATTAAGTATTATTATTATTAATTGTTTCGATGTAGTATTAATTTATTATTATTAATTGTTATTATAATTATAATGATTATTATTGATATGATATATGAGATTATTAATTGAATAAAGTAAATTGATGCTAATGATCAGTAAGTATATTGTTAATTAATTAATTATTATTATACTATTTGTCATCACTTATTTATTATTTATTTCAAATTGATGTGATACAGAGAGTAATGATTATGAAGATTTCTTTATTATTAAGTTATTAATGTATGAATTATTGATTGATTAGTTAGATTAATTATTTTATTATTAGTTTTAGTTATATTATGTGATTATTATGTGATTATTATTTTATTATGTATATATATTGATTATTATTATCAATTATTAAATTTTCAGCTTTAAGCAAAGCAAACCTCAATGTTCCATAAATTTGAAGTTGTAGTAGTAATCATATTACTTTATCTATTATTATTCACTTTTAATATATTATATTTTTATCTCATTCACTAGTATTCTCATTAATTATTATTATATTTATTATTATTATTATTATTATTATTATTAATTAATTATTTGATTAATGTATCTCTTTTATTGAGTTATCCAAGACACGACACTCCTATATGAGAGTATATCTCTTATTGTAATATATAATTTATTATTATGAAAATTATTATTTCTTAAGCATCAATATAGTTGTAACCATCTAGAGAAGCTGAAGGATATGTTAGAATCGACTATTGATGATCATTATTTAAATAATATGATGTATTGAAATTGATTTAGTATAGTTATGATGTTTGATTCTGAGAACGAATGTTAAATCATCGAAGAGAAAGCACATTTATAATGAGATTATTACCTATTTAATTATTACTCTCACTAATTATTGAATAACACATATAGATAAATTAATAATATATCAAAGTACAATTAATAATAATAATAATAATGAATAATATAATAAATAATAATAATAATAATCGACTATGAAAATAGATAATAATAATAATAATATAGCGACCGACACAAGAGAGGCATAGAATAATATAATGAAACATAGAGGTAAGCATAAGAGAGTTGCTATTATACATGGGAGAGAGAGAATAACATCAATTAGAACATAGTTGTATGTAATTTCTATGTTATACGTTAAAATACAAATAAAAATGTATAAGTGATGCATATAGAAGAGATTATCAGACGGCATTAATTTACTAGATACTATTATTAATATTGTATATTTATTACACGGTATAAGCGATTATGACATATATTCCAATTAAAGAATCAGTATTATTATTGATATATTTTATTATTATTTATTATTATTATTATCTATTATTACTTATTATTATTAAAGATATATTATATAATTTCAATAGGTAAGATTTCATTAAATAAAATAGTTATTATCTTATTATTTTTAAATATAAGATATTCTTCAATTTTCATGCACATGTATCATTAATTATTATTATTATTCCAGATTATTATTTATTATACTTATTATTATTTACATTATAATTAATTATCATTTATTTTAGACTTAAGCAACTCTTGTATTGTTTAAAAATTGATTTAGAATTAAGTTCTGCACAGTATATATTGAAAACTGAAACAGAAACCGCTAGCATTATTTCAGGATCTCCACATTGTATTCGTCAGTTGTTTGAAGCCAGAAATACGCCAGGTTGAGACTATCAGCATGGCGAACCGGTTCTCACAAGTTGTAGAGTGAAGAAATCGTGTGTTCGACATCAGGAATTTTATGTTCGAGGGCGCAGACTCAATACTGCTAAGGAGCGGAGGGAGAGATAAGATACTTATTTGATAGCGTTTCGATTATTTCTGATCATTTTAATTTTTTTTATTTTTTTAAAGTTTTGTAGGACCGTAAAGGAGAACAAATGTAACAAGAATTTTTTAATTACTAAATGTACTTCATTTTTCAATTTTGTGTCATATTTTTCTCAACGTATTCGTTGTGACATTTTCTGTCATGTTTTATAAACGATTCATTGTGACATTAATTTTAAAAACGATGCTGTAGCTAAAATAATATTAAATGTTCTTATATATGTAGGAGAATTTTTAAGTCGGATACATTTTCTTTAGAATGTTTCATAGTGGTACTTATTGCACATAATCGGTGAAAACTTTAGTAAGATTATAGAATTATATGGTAATATTTTTAACTATTGTAGGCTATAATAACGAAGAGTTTTAAGATCTATGGTGGGCTCGACCCGGAGCGGGATCCGCAAAAAATGTTATTATCTATAAAATAAAGGGCTTCAGGAGGACTGAGCCTCATAATTTGAAATTGAGAGGATGCTGAGAGGGTAATTTAAAATGACAAACCCAGAGCCCAAGTTTATTATTCAATTTATAAGCTCGCAAGTCCTTGGAATCAGTAACCCTCACGTAATAAAATTTTAAACAAAATCCATAATTATCTAAAATTAAAAATAATTTTTAATATTTGAAACTAATTATTAATTGAAAGTTTCTCATACTTATTCTGTTTTCAGATTCGGCATTTCCTAAAAAGTACCCCAGGAAGTGTCCTCAAGCCTCTATTGATGCTGATTGGATGAGGCTAACAACAGTCAACAACCTCAAAACGGAATTAAGAAGAATTTACAGGCAACTGAAAGTATCATACTCTATATATACTATTATATATATATATATATATATATATATTATATATTATTATATTACTATATATATATATGATATATAGTATATATATATATAGTATATATATATATATATATATAATAATAGTAGTAGTATATATATTGTGATGGGACGATTATGAAATTTTTGCCGATGACGATGACGATTTCAATTGGCAATAAAACTGTAAGGATTGAATGCATATTAGAATGATGAATCTTTTCAAATTGAAAAAACTATTTAATATTTAAATTTCTCTCTCTCTCCTCTCTCTCTCTCTGCTATATATATACTATATATATATATATATATATATATATATAATTATATATAATATATATATATATATATAAATATATATATATTATATATATGATACTATATATATAGTAATATATATATATATATATAAAAGGCTGTAGAACAGGAGGGTCAGGGGATTCAACCTCCCGAATTATTTAGGCGATCAAAATTTTTGATTCCTTAAGTCTGCATAATAACAATAACAATAATCAATAACAATAACAATAATAATAATAATTAATAATTAATAATACTAATATAAATAAATAATAATAATAATAATATAATAATAATAATAATAATACTAATTAATAATAATAATAATATAATAAGTAGTATAGTGAAAATGTGAAAAGTATTTATTATGGAAATGAGGAGACATGTTGTGTGTCCGTAATCGATTTCTTAGGGTCAAGTGGCCTGTTTTCCTCATCCATCGTATTAAAATATTTAGACCAGGGACTTAAATGTAAAGGTTTTCCAAGTTTGCAGATGATAGCAAATTGGCCTACCTCAATAAGGATTAATGAAGGATGTATAAAGATTCTGCCGATAAGACGGGAGCTGTAATCGTTGATGGGGATGACAAGGTCATTCCTTCTTCAGATAGAATTTATTTCTTTCCTCTCATTCCTCTAAACTAAATCTTTTTTTTCTCAATAATCCTGGTTTTTCGATCGCTGCTTTATTCTCTGGCCATTCACGGGCTAGAGACAGTGCCTATCGAGTTTGGAAAAATTCTTGGTTCTCCGTAATCACTCTCGCTATTTTCATCCTCAGCCTAGAAATCGGTTGCAGGATAATCCTTACGACAAGGCAAGATGGCTTTCATCAAGAAAGTGCGCTAACCTCCTTGTTCTCCTACTGAAAAACTTTCATCTCTAGCACTTCTGTAAATCTGCCCTTCTCCTCTATTTGATCTGATCATTGTGTTGCTATTCTCCCAACTGAAAGGGCTAATCTCTTCGGCCCCTAGCTCAATTATAATTCTTCTATGTCTCAATACTAGCACTTTTCCCTCCCTCAGTGTTGGAAGCTCTCACATGTCCCACCTATTCCGAAAAAAAAGGAAGCCGCTCTGAATCTTCTAACTATCGCTTATAGTCTCACTTGTATTCTATCTAAAGATCTTTTGAAACCCTTCTTAAACTCACTTCTTAGATATCTGAAACTCACTCCGAGCGCCAGTACTGGTTCTCGCTGCACGAAGTCTACTGGCGATAAACATTCCTATCAAACCGTTTATGGTTTTCCGCCCTTAGGACTACGGGGAGACTTGGTGGTGGCGCCTTGACAATTCCAAACATTTTAGTGACGTGTGCCATACTCGCTGCTCTCCAAGCTCCCCTTGGGTTCCTCCTTCTCTTTGCTTATTATATCTAGCTTTCTTTCAAATCGCTCAAATATCGGCTGTTGTTGAGGGCGAACTTCTTCTTCTTTTCTGTCAATAGTGGTGTTCCTCAGGGTTCTGTCTCCTCTTCTACTTTATTCCTACCTTTCCTTAATGATCTTCTCAACTGCACCTCTAACTCTATCCACTCGTATTCCGATGACTCAATGACCCTTCATTCTTTTAACTCATATCAATTCTTACTACCACTTTTACTTCTGGAATTGCCTCTCGTCTTAATCTTTCCGTTTTATTCTCGGCTGATGGATAGAAAATAACTTTGTGAAAAATTCAATTTTTTCTTTTTTTTTCTTTTTTAAAAAAACCCCAAACTTGTACAAAAATCTCCTTCTCCAAAATATCTTCTAACTTTCCTGTCTCTTTCGACGGGTTCTGTCGTCCTCTCCTGTTGACCGTAAACATCCTTGCTTTTACTTGAACAAAATGTTCTTGAAACCTCACATCACAATGGTTGCTAGGGCGGCCCTACGAAGAACTGGAAGTTCTGTTTAGACCTGTGAGAATTTCCTCCTTTTCTCCAGTTGGCTCGCTATACAAAGGTCTCAATCCGCACAAATGTTATGGAGTACTGCCTTCGTCATATCTGGGGGGGGGGGGCTCTGGTTTCACCCGTCTTTTGGACAGGGTCGAGTCAATGGCAAAAAAAGGCTTATAAACCTCGTTCTGCCTTTCCAGCTCACTTGAACCCTGCTATCTTGTGCAAAGACGATGTTGGTGGCTTTATCTCTATCCTATTAGTACGGCGTCGCAGCGGCAGTGCTCGAGGGAACTTATCAACTCGCGTAGCCACCCACCTTTACGACGCCTTCCGTAGCAAACAATACGGTGTTATCTCGCACCGAGTATTGTGTTGACATTGGGGTACTCCAGGCTACGTTGCTGTGGTGCGCTTCCTTTTTTTTCCCCAGCCACCCCTGTTTTTTGTGGACTTCTCTTCGCATCTTCTGTATTTCCCTACTGAATCCCATCATACTCTAAAGCTGCGTCTTGTGCTCATTGCGTAATTTTGCGCTATGAGGGGTTGAACTTGTTGAGAGTAATACACCCCTTTGTTGAATAGGGCTCTGCCCGTGGATGGTGGTGAACACTGTAAAAAAAAATCCTTGAAATGGCATAATATGTGGTAAAATGAAACTGAATATTCCTATTCCCGCCCATCCATAAACAGAATCATTCAGATTTCCCAGAAAATCGTACTCTTTTCAACATTACCCTCAGATGGATCATATGTCGCAGCCACACAAATTTTGATCTTTTCAAACTTTAATTTTTAACCCTTTATATAATAATAGATATATGGTATAGAGTATATATATATATATATATATATATATATATATATATATATATATATATTATTATATATATATATATATATAATATTATATATTATATATATATATATATATATTATATATATACTATATATATAATATATAATTAATATAATTATATTTATTATTAATTATTATTTTATTATTTATTATTATTATTATTATTATTATATTATATTATTATTATTAATTCATTTATTATTATTATTATTCAATTATTGAGCTTTTAATATTAATTTCAAAATTCTTAACATTGTTCAAATAATCGGCAAAATAATCGGCGAAATATTGCCGATGACGATGAACGATGACGATGTAAATAAAATAATGCGATTTTGCCGATGCGATGAGATGACGATTAATCGTTCCGCATACATAATATATATATATATAATATATATATGATATATATATATATATATACTATATATATATACTATAATTATATATATATATATACTATATATATTATGATATATATATATATATATATTATATATATATATATACATATATATATATTATATATATATTATATAATATATTGAAGTGACCTTTTCTATTTTTCATTCCTCGCCGTCAATTGTTTTACATCTCTCTCTAATGTTACCATCAATTATAAAATCATACTGACTCATACATTTCTATTCTACAGAAAGCTTAACCTCTCTATTTGAGGAGAGAACACGTGGTAAATCGACTGTTCACCAGCCTCATTCCTTTCATTGTATGCTTTAATCAATGTCCTAATTCCTCATTCAAATAGAATTGTTTTCAAACAAATCTTAAAATTTTAGATGTCCTGTGGATATTTTGCGAGCAGTATGTGAAAAATTGAAACTTCTAACGTCTTTTCAATAGTGCCGAACTTCCAGGTGCATAGAGCGATGATGAGAGTATATATATATAATTATTTTTTAAATAATAATAATAAAAAAATTATACTATTAAATAAAAACAAATACTATATATTATATATGATATCATATATATATATATATTATATTTATAGTATTACTATAGTTATATAGTATATATATATATATATAGTTTCAATCCAAATGCTTGATCGCTATTTCTTCTATATTTAATATTTTGTTAGTTTTTCCCATTGGTTAGCCCAATAATAACTATTTTTTCGAAGACTTATATTTAAATTAACACTTTTAAAAATATTTTAAAACATATTTTTTATATTCAGACTTTCATTACACCACTGATTTGTGGAGCTCTTAGGTGAACGAATATGTTTTTGATTTTTTTCGCTATAAGTTCATTCTGCTGCTTTGTTATTCAAATAGGTTTTTGTAAAGGGGGAACTGCTACATAACTAGCGTTTTGGTAGACTAAGTCTATTTTGAGTCTCCAGAGAAATTGGTTATAGTTAGTGATATAAATATGCAAACACTTTCGGCAATTTTTCTTTTGTTACTGTTATTTATGTGTTTTATGATACTGCGCCTTTAATGTGTTATGTGATGCAATTTTCCTGTTTGCCCTGTTGTTGGTGAGGCTGAAGTTTTGTTGTCCTGTTTGTTAAGGCATATTTGTGTTAACAAAATCCCCTTTACAAATTGTAACACTCGTTACATAGGAGAAACCACGGACCATAATATAAGAATATACCAACACAAATATGCCTTACAAACAGACAACCAAAACTTAGCTCAAATCAAAACATCAATTAAAAAATCAAAACATCGATTCGTTTACCTGAAGAGGCTCCACAGAGCAGGAGCGAAAGCTTGTGTAGTATAAAAAATTTGTTTTAAATGTTTTTAAAAGTGTAATTAAAATATAACTCTCTAATGTATATTGGCTAACCAAGGGTAAAACTAACCAAGGGTAACACTAACAAATATATATATATATTATATTATATAGTATATGAGTAATATATACATATAAATATATATAATATATAATTATATTATATATATATATATATATATATATATATATATAATTGTTTTCAGATCAAACAAGAGGAGGTTTTGCATGGATATGTGGATTGAGAAAATATATGAAGTTATTAAGGATGAAAAAGTCGAACTCTTGTACGGACGTCAATATGGAAGTTCGATACGACTCAGTGGTAAGAAACAAAACTTTTATTATTATTAAAAGTTATTAATAACAATAAAAATAATAATAAAAAAAAATTTTGTAATAAAAAGAATGAAATTTAAACCAAATTATTAATATTAATACTATTATTTTTTAATTCAATTAATTTTTTTTAGTTAAAAGATGAGGAACTTTTAAAATTAACTTTGAATAATTGTTTTAAATTAAATTTAAGTGACTTTTGAAATTAAGTAATATATAATTATATAAAGTATTTATAGTTGAATTTTATTAAATTTTCAGACTACATTTCTCCTTGCCATTGGGAAAATTAACAATCTAGAGGCGAGACTGTGACTTGTATGAGGGATTGTAACTGGGATTCGGGACTGTGGAACACCAGATTACGGATGAAAGTGTTGGGATGCTTCACGTTCATGAAATCTAAAGATCGGGATGGGCCATCTGCTTTAATCAGTTCACAATCTCTCCTCCGATATTCCTTCATCAAAAGTTTTTCCCGCCTTGATGGACGAAGCCTTGCTGGGAAAAGCCTTAATAAACAAAGCCTTGATGGACGAGACTGTCTCAAGAAAGGAATTGTGGATATTTTAAAACAAAAATCCCTTATTTTAAATTTCCATTCTCTTTCATGATTCTTAATTAGCTTTGTTACTTCATTTTTAATATATTATTATTATTATTATTATTATTATTATTATTATTATTATTATTATTTATTATTATTATTATTATTATTATTATTATTATTATTATTATTATTATTATTATTATTATTATTATTATTATTATTATTATTATTATTATTATTATTATTTCTTATAATTATTATTTATTATTATTATTATTATTATATTATACTATTATTATTATTATATTATTATTATTATTAGTTATTATTATTATTATTATTGTTTAATTATTATTCATTTTATTATTATTATTTCATTTATTATTATTATTATTATTATTTTTATTATTAATATGATTATTGTTGTTATTGTTGTTTTTAATATTTCTTATAATGCATCGTTTCAAAATAAGAATAAAACGAAACTCCTAGAATTTAGGAATTGTATAGTTAGTTCCTATAAAATAAAATTATATCCTATATATATATCATATATAATTATATATACTATTATATATATATATATATATATTATATATATATATATTAATATATATTATATATATTATATAATATAGTATAATATAGTTATTTATAGTTATTATATATATATATATATAGTCTATATTATAATGTAATTATCTATTATTATTATTATTATTATTATTATTATTATTATTATTATATTATTATTATTAATCTATTATTTGTTATTATTTTATTCATTTTATTATTATTATTAAATATTATTGATTCTTATTATGATATACTTGGTACAAATGAAAGCTTTAGGACACTATCCTTTCTTCTTATATATATATATATATATATACTAGTATATATATATATCATATAGTATATATATATATATATAAATATATATATAATATATATATAATAATTATAATATTAAATATATATATTAACTATAAATTATCTTATATATATATATATATAATATACTATATATAATATGCCTAATATATCGGTACTATTACTGCTGTCCAATTATTATTATTATTAAATATTATTATTATTATTATTATTATTATTTATTATTATTATTATTATTTATTAATTATTATTATATTATATTATTATTATTATTATTATTTTCTTGTTGTTATGTTAGTATTATAAGCATTACTTTTGAAATATATGGGGTTTTCGAAAATATGAATAATATATATAATATATATTATTAGGTATATATAATATTAATATATAGTATATATAATATATATATATATAGAGTATATAATATTATATATATATAATATATATATATATATATATATATATAATATATATTATTAATAGATTAATAAATAGGACCCCCCACGTCAGAACTAATTTATATATTTTTTGAAATAATAATTTATAAATAATAAAGAGTTTAAATTTATTTTGTCCAAAATTTTACTCCTCTCTCTCTCTCTCTCTCTCTCTTCTCTATATATATATATATATATATAATTATATATATATATATATTATATATAGCTATATATAATAATATTATATATACTTATAATATATATATATGATATGTATATATATATATAATAATATGACTAGTATATATATTATTACTATATAGATATTAATAATAATTATAGATATATAATTATACTATATATTATTATAATATATATAATATCTAAATACCTATTATATATATAGTATATATATATATAATATATATATATAGTATAATATATATATATATACTAGTATAGATACAAATACTTAATCCTTATAACGGTTTAATTAGAGAGGAAAGAGGGTGGGGGGTGGTGGGCGCTTTATATTAAAAGTAATATTAAATCTGTATTAATGACTGACCTTTAAAACTAATCACTGAGATTGAATCGGTATAGGTAGCATATCCTTATGTTTATTAATCGATATACGAATAGGGGCCTTTTATAGACCTCCTGGCGCAGAGTTCCCCAATGAAATTAGACTGCAACGAAATTGGTAGAAAAGGAAATTGGGTGGACAAGCAATGCCACATGTCAAAGAAAATGGTATAGTCCATAATTGGGTGATTTTAAATTTTCCTGGCATTAATATGGGATTCCTTGTCTATATACGGACGCATAGTAGTTTCCAGTTATTTTATAAATCTGTATACTAGATCACTTTTTGTGCAGATGGTCCATCGAACCCACAAGACCAACGATGCACTATTAGCACTTTAATATTAGGTACGATGAAAGTATGGGTGGGGTGAGGTTAGAGGTTGAGGAGAATTTAGCGACTATAGTGGAGCCATAATATAATGTAGATTTAATATGAATGTGATATCTGGGGGCCCAAATTACACAGTTAATAAGGAAGGATTCTTAGATTTTTCGATGGTGATTTTACCAAAATTACGAGTACCATGTCTTTAGTAAATTGACTGGGATATAAGAGTTTAAAAGACCAAACTGTTTTATGTCATGTGGGGAACAATCTTTAAGCAAAATTTTTAAATGAATATTCAGTCCAGTATGTTTAAAGAATAAACCCATTAGGGTGGCGAAGAGAAACCTGTTTGGTGGAATAGAAGAGATAAGAGATAAAATCAATGAAAAAGCGTAGATGTTTTAAAAATATTCAAGGGTAAAAAGTTAAAAAATAGGGAAGATGATTTAGAAATTATAGGAAAAAATAGAACGAACTTAACCAGTTCAACTAAGGAAGGCAAATGAGAGGGGCAGGAAATTAATTTTTACAAGGACTAGGTTAATAGAACTTCCGAAGAAAAGTTTTTTAGCGTTTTATAAATTAAAAGTAAGAATAAGGACAATTTGGTCCAATTAAAAAATTGAATAGAAAATTTAGTGAGTTCAAGATAAGGAGTTGTCACATTTTTCAATGCTTATTTGCTTCAGTGTTTTACTGAGGAAAGATTAGATAATAGTTTGTGGAGACTAAAATAGTTCTTGTATGGCATTACAGCTTTTGGTGTTCAAAGTCTCCTGGCGATTTGACGTAAAAGATATTAATCGTTTATTAGACCCTATTGATCCAGGTAAAGCTGCAGGGGCCTGATGGGTACCATATGGTTAGAAGATATCTGAAAGAGGGTAAGTATCAGCAATTGGGCAAAAGGGGCACTCGATTTGATTTTTAAAGCGATTAATAAGTACAAAATTTGGGTGTGAGGACGCAGATGACTGGAAAATCAGCGATAATGTTTGTGCCTATTTATAAGAGAAAGGTAGTAGGGAAGATTTGGGCAATTATCGGAGGTAAATTGACTGTTGAGGTTGACTCCCGGATCGTTCAGTCGTCGCGGCCGGGGCTCGCCGGGGCCATGAAGGAGTACCGACCGCTGATGACAGCAGCCTGACCGTCTGTTGGAATTTCGTGTAGTTAGTTAAGCATCTCTGCGTTGTAAGGTTCTGGAAAAGTTACTGAAAAGTAATATAGAGAAATATTTAGAAATAACAAGGGTAAATTGTACGACTCCCAGCACGGGTTTTCAGAAGGGTAGGTTTCATCGTCAGACAAACCTATTTAACGAATTTATGGAATACACTTTACTGACTGCATTGACCGAGGAGATCCAGTTGATATTGCATATTTAGTTTAGACTTAAGTAAAGCTTTTGATAAGGGTTTCCTCAGGAGCAAAAGGCTGAATGAAAAAGTTATGAATGTGTATATCGGTTCGGAGTGGGTACATGGTTGGATAAAGAGTGGTTTGCGAAATAGAAAACAGTGTGTACAACTAAATGGGAGTAAATCATCATGGGAAATTAGTGAAGAGTGGTGTCCACAGGGTTCCAGTGGCTGGGCCACTATTTGTTCCTCATAATATATAAATGCTTTAGACCAGGGACTTAAATGCAAGGTTTTCAAGTTTGCAGGATGATACCAAAGTGGATACCTCAGTTAGGAATAGTGAAGGAGATGCATAAAAGATTCAAAATGATCTTGCTAAACTTCTTGGGTGGGCAGATAAGAAGTGGAAAATGTAATATTTTAATAGTAAAAGGTAGAGGTTTTCCACCTAGGTTACTCAAATAAAAGTTTTTAACTACGAGAATTGAATGGGGATTGGCTTGAGTCTGGGGACCAAGAAAAAGATTAGGTGTGATTATAAAGCAGTAATTTGAAAGTAGCCTAATTCAGTGTTTGGAAGCTAGAAATAAGCTAATAAAGATGCTGGGCTTTAATAAATCGCAAAAATGTTGTTTACAAAAGCAAAGAAGTAATAAGTAAAATGTAATAATCAGCTATGTTAGGCCAGTATAGAGTATTGTGCGCACAAGTTTTGGGCCCCTTATTAAAGAAAAGACATAGATATGCTTGAGAGAGTGCAACGTAGAGCAACAAGGATGAATTCCTGGGTTTGAATTTTGGTAAGAAGCTATGAGGAAGAGCTGAAGGAGGTTAGAATGTTTTCTGTAGAAGGCGATTTCTCAGAGGGGACTGATACAAGTCTACAAAATATTTTCCATCTAATGGTTGGATTAATAAAATTTCATAGTAGATCATGGACAGGTGACGCAGGGGGCATAATATAAGTAAAGAGTGTAAGAAGGAAAAGACAAATAGCCATCGTTGGCAGTATAGAGAAAGCCATGCATTTCATGTAATAGGCGTTGTTTAAAGTTTTGGAATAGTCTGCCAGATTAGTTTGTTGAGTGTGATCGATTGCAACAGTTTAAGAAAAGGGTTAGATTCGTTTTATGGATATTGGGTTTCGGGAAATCATATAATATTTTGACGAAAACCAAATTGGCGGGTTTTTTAGTTGTTATATAGTTATAGTTAGATGGCATGTGTGACCATAAACTAGTTATTAAGTGCATGTGTATGGTTTGGGTATCATATTTATATATCATTAGTTTTTTGCGAGGACTAACCAAATTTGGTGGGAGTTTTGTGAGTTTACGACAAATTGACAGCCCTAGGGTGCTTTGTGGTTTCTTGCTGACATGTTTTTGGGTAGTGGGGAATTGATGAACGTGGGGCAGTCTCGAAATAGCCCATGTGCTGTTTTAACTGTCTCATATTGCTTTATGTTTCTTATCTGTTTTATTGAATTCGTTTATCCATTTGTTTCAGGACGACTACGCAGTAGATTTTTATTAGTTATGGGAAACTATTCCGGTACTACCTTTTACTATTGCATTAATCTATAATATTGCACTAAAACGACATTTGACATTTCCGTCGAAATTTTTTGCGTCAGAATTTGCTACTTGTTGCAGACTTTCAACATCTAATTTGTTTGCAATAAAGACTTTGAATTTCATTAACTTTAGAATAGAGAAAGGGTTTTTGGGGGGATGAAAAATATCGGTCGGTCCGAATTCGGTTAAAAGTAACCGATTCGTAAATTTGTTTAAAATCTCACGTCTTCATTACAGAGATACAAAATGTTTGAAAAAGATAAAAAATTATAATTGTTTTTTTTATTTAAATCAAAAAGTCAATTTTAGTTAAATTTCCAGATTGGCTTAAATTTTATATAAGGAAAAAAGTATCAATTTCAAAAGGGAAGTAGATAGGGCGGAGCAAACTAGGAAATTGCATTAGACGTATGAGGATGGACACAATAAACGTGGAAAGTGGAAAAGCTCTGCAACAGGGCTAAAGAGCCGGTAATTTTTTTGGTCAGCTCCTGCTCCATCATTTTAAAATTAGCAGGCTCCGACTCCGGCTTCAGCATTTTAAAATTAGTCGAGGCTCGTCCGACTCCAGTGCATGTATAAAGTTAGCAGGCGCTGCCGGCCTGCCCATCATTTAAAATTAGCAGTTCCGGCTCCATTCATTTTAAAATTAGGCAGAGGCTCAGGGCTCCAGCGCATTTTAAAAAAAATTACGCAAGCTAACCCCAGCTTTCCGTCTCCAGTAGCATTTTTAACAATTAACAGGCTCCGGCTCCATCATTTTAAAATTATCAGGATCCGGCTCCATCATTTTAAAATTAGCAGGCTCCGGCTTTCGGCTGATCCGCGGCTCGCAATGCATTTGAAAAATATATATATACTACTATATATACTCGTAATATATATATATATATATTTATTATATATTTAGTAGTAGTAATAATCTATATAGTATATAGGATTATATATATGTATCGTATCAGCAGTTTATATACTATTATATGTAATATATATAATATAAGTATATATATATATATTATATATATATATCTATAATTATATTATATTATACTATATATATATAATACATAATTATATAATATATATAGTAATTATATTATTATTACTTTGAACATTTTCATCACCATATTCTGGGGTAAGACTAGGTCAATAATAATACATAATTATTAATATCTGCAATAAAAAATGAGATACAATAATTAACTATTAATATTATCATATTGCTAATAGTTATTCCCTCTTTGCAATGTGTTTTGTTGAATAAATGTTCTAACTTCTTTTTTTATTTTAGTTATCAGATGTAAGAACTGTTGCTCTCAAAGAAGACGTTGGATGTAATCAGGAAATTGAATTCCCAGATGATGGGTTTCAGCCACTGAAGAGCAAAGAGATTTCGA
Source organism: Trachelipus rathkii (assembly GCA_015478945.1). Taxonomy (NCBI): domain Eukaryota; kingdom Metazoa; phylum Arthropoda; class Malacostraca; order Isopoda; family Trachelipodidae; genus Trachelipus; species Trachelipus rathkii. The sequence continues at coordinate 16,457 of JABUQX010099033.1, forward strand.
GCTCTTTGGAACAACCATTTAGAGCTAATCTTCGTGGATCACAAGTAAGATCTGCTTCAATAATTTTACCTCCGTTCTGCAGTACTCGTCTTAAAATTTGCGATTATTTTCGTTTTAAAATTTTCCCTTTAATTGACAAAAGATAATTTGTTTGAAATATAAAAGATTAAATTTTTCCTACATTATTAAAGATTTTGTAAATTATTTATTTTTTTTCATAAAATTGCAAATAAGAGACGGGATGAGGAGCAAAAATAAAACTTTCCCAACAGCTATAAAAAAAAAAGCATAATCAGAGAGCTTTTATTAAACATCTAACCAATATTATTACTAGATATATAAATACTGTTCAATCTTAATTAGTAATGTCTGTCCGAATACCTAATTTAATATTTAAAATCCACAGTCAAAAAGTCATTCTATTGAAAATCTAAACTCATATCCGATAGATCATTAACATCGTTTTGAGAATTAGAAATTAAAAGTTATAACCTTACTCTAGTTAATTTTACAATGCCATTTAATTGATTTACCTTCAGATATCCTAAAAGATATTTTGAGGCAGGATTGGAAATTCTTAACACTAATTGCATGTTTTCAAAGCCTATTTTGATAAAACATAAATACAATATTTCACTTTTATTATATCATAATATTATTTATTACATCATTACTATTTATATTTCTGATCAGCCTTTCTCCATTGAATATGAAGAAACGGAATACCGTTGGCTTTCCAACGTCCGTAAAGGCATTGCATCTATTTTCAAAAATGAAATCCTAAAAGGAAATTTTGAGACTCAAGAAGAGAAAGACTCGATTTCCTCCTTAATCCACGAAGGTCATTTGGTGAACATTTTCAGTGTTGAGGAAGAAACAATATTCGGGATCTGTAAAGTCAGGTAAGATAACTTTCAATATTTAAGCGCTAACGACGCTTTGGATTAGAGATTTCATTTGAATGCTGATTCGGATTCGGATGTAAAATTTATTTTGATATTGCATATAAAATTATATATTTTAAATATGATGGCTGATACTTGTAGAAAGAGATAAATGACACTGCACAATAGAGAATATGTTAAGAGTGTAAAAACGTGTAACTAAAACTAAATCTACATTGCTGAATCCGCATTTTTACCAGGAAGTTTCGTGCAAATGTTGGTACGATCGTGGGAGTGCATAAGTATACATTATGAAAAATTGTATTTAAATTAGTAGAAAAGAAATAAAGACAGCGGTGTCGTGTTCTTACTCATTAGATCACGCACCTAGGGTTATAAATGTACAACAATATGCGCAGAGAAGTACGAAAAGAGAGTGTAGAATATGTCCTAGGGAGTGTTTCATCATAACGAGAGGTGGCGACATGTTTTAGATACCCTTGAGAATACCTGACTGTCTTATACTTAAATGTTCATACAACAATTGCTAAATATACGAAATGTAACCAAGTTTCCGGAAAATCACATACTGACTTATTCAATTTCACGAAGAATAGCTAGGAATACGGAAAGATTCTCTATAAGCACAGTCGTACATATTCTATGGATAGTAAAAGAGGGAGCAGACACTATTGAGAATGAGTTATATGAAGATAACAGTAACTAGGGACTAGTCACATACTGCAAATACTGAGATGAGGAATAGAGTTAGATGTGCAGGTGATGACAGATCACTAGAGGAGAGGTAGTAATAAGTAATAACAAGGTTAGGAAGAGATATAGAAAAATACATATCATCTTGATATTTTACTCTGAATGAGAACGCTCTCTTTACTAAATATGTATAAGAAATAACAATGAAAATGTATATGAAATGAGCGGCTAACCATAGCGACTACCTAAGATATGTTATTGAACGTAGAGTACTATAGAAGAGTATAAGGTATACGGGACGTATATTAATTAGAAGACTAACGAGAAAATGGTCGTAATAATGCACCAATAAAAACGTGTTGGAGATTAGTCATGAGGAGCATCTGTCAAATATGCGGTTACATAGTCGTAGTCTTATTGGATATGTCAAAGTGCTGTCTATCTCAAACATCTCACGCTACATGTCCAAGAATCAGCCGCTCTAGATCATATAGAGGCCAGGCAACAGCAGTCAAGCCGAGATTATAAGCATAAGGGTTAGACGCTTATTATTAGTGACTCTAAAATTAGTTTTATTTATTACGACACAGAGAGAGAACGATAAAGCGTGACGGACTTGTATCGGAGAAAATATTAAGACGACTGAGATTATACTAAGATGATACTTAAATAGAGAAGTGTAGAGTCAAAACAATGTAGAGATTTGATTTATATAAAGTATCTTATGATATAGTGACACAAGAAGATAGTACGCTAGAGCGAGACCGAGCTTAATTATACAATAAAGTATGTAAGTGAAATACATAGTCTCTTCTTCGAGGTATTAAGGCTTGTAGCAACCTGATGCGTTGCGATGCCACCAGAAAAAAGTGGCTAAGGTCACTTGGATTATTACAGTTGAGCACATAAAGAACACTAAATTTACTGAATTTGCAGAGTGCGACACTAGCAGAGAGCTCTCACAAGTATATAAACACAAATAATTGTTACAAACTTACTTTCTAAGATAATGTTAATTCTTCTCACTACAAAATAACTCATAGCAAAATTCCAGCAGTAAGAATCACCGGATACAGATATTATACCAATCTGTGAACACAGATGTATCCTTCGACTATGTTTGCATTATCTGTTATATAAAAAAAGATAAACACATCACTACGAGCCTATGGACACGGCAATTTAAGAGCACTTCAAATAAGATAAATAAAATAACTGACTACGAGATAACGAAGCGTCAAACGCGGCTCCACCCTGGAAAGTAGATTTAGGCAGATGGTGAGAGAGGTGGAGGACATCGAACAAAAGCAAGAAAAAGTGATGCTAAATATTCACTAATAGTTAGCTAATATTTGAATAGAATGCATAGCTTAGCTTCGCGCGACTTTATTTAAGTCGCATATAGTTTTACAATAGATACATAGATGGTATAAAACATTTATTAGATAAATTGAAGACAAACATCATATCTCATATATATTATGTAAGGTACGGGTAATATTGGTATTCAATTGCGTAAATTACGCACACCGTCTCAAAGCCAATATAAGAATTTTTCGTGTAAACCAAAGATAAATGAAACGCAGAACATATATAGAGATATTGGCACACGATTCACCGCACGCCTAGATATTTACAGAAATTATTTGCAGTGATGATTTTATAGTTACACATAAATATATAAGGCAGAGATTTGTATCAGTTAGAGAGATCCTAGGAAGGATTAGCAGCACTATTTGATTTATGTAAATAGACTATCTATAGCTTATTGATTACTCACGTCAGAAAGAGTAAGAGGTAAAGTATTCAGTATTATAGACGCTTATGACAAGGCGGTAATTATCTACTATATAGGCTGAAATGTATATTAGCGAGGGTGATTTACGAGGAAGAAGGAGAATTTTTTAAATACCGTTCGTTCTATGAATAAAGTCTAAAGTATCTACTTAGAAGGCCTGATAAGAACTAGGCACGATCGAATAGTATATTATATTATATGTTATATAATATTACTACAAATACATTTTATCAAGAGACTACACACTCTACTGCCCGTACAATTGCTTTAAAAATATTAATAATAATAATAACAATAATAAATAATCATAATAATAAATAAATAATAGATAATAATAAAATAAATCAATAAAAAAATCCAAACTCTCAAAACTAAAGCTTTTGTCCATAATGGCCAATGATAACTTAGCTTTCAAAATTAAGCTTTAAAAAAAACGAGTTTTCATTGGCTATTATTTACACTTAAAAATACAAACATATTTACACTATTTTCAATGGAGCCTTTGCATAATACATAATTTTATTACATTTGTTATTGCAATTAACGAAATTGCTTGAGATACGTTGGTAATTATAGTTTGAACCATGTTGCAGATTATCAAAGTCCCACGTGACTTCATATTCGAATTTTGCCCCAACAAGTGAGGTAGGTTAATTATGCTTCTATCTAAATTTAAAACATGGTTTCATTTCCCAATACGCTGGAATAATGAAAATTATACTGGACTGATAAGGGGGTATTCGCATATGACTGCTGAGCAATAATGGCTTATACACAATTATCCTTCTTCCACTTATATGAATTTTAGCATTATTAAAGTCCTCCGAACCTCTGCCAGGTGTTAAGGACCATCTATAATTGCTACTTATCTTTCGTACCTTTTCTTAGTTCCATAGCCGTTAGTGGTCTATGGTCGGACCTGTAAGATGAACATTCTTTCCCGGTAGAGGTACAGGCTGCGAATTTTCCTAATACCTCAACGACGCTAGTGCCTCCTTCTCTAAAGTTGAATATCTCTGCTGTGTTCTATCTACAACTTTTTTACTTTCCATAAGCGATCGGGTGAAGGATTTCCTCCTTCTTCTTGTAAGAGGATAAGTATCCTAATGAAAGTGCGGAAGCATCCACTTGCACGTGAGAATGTTTTTTTCGCAAATCTGGGCTCTTCAGGAGGGCTTTCGAGCTCAAAGCTTCTTTAAACTTCTCAATGCCTGCTGATAGTCTGGATTCACCTTACTTTCGTTGGCTCCCTTTCTTCTGTTAATCAGTCAATGGCGCTGCAATCTGTGCGTAATTCTTGACAAAGTCCTGGTAAGTAACCAGTGAGCCCTAAGAAAGATCTTACTTGCTTTTGTTCTTGGGTGGCTCTGTCTTTCTATTTTAGAGTTACATTGTCCTCATGTAATCCTTTAGTGCCATTGCCAATAAAATGACCTAAAAATTCAACGCTCGACAAGCGGAATTTCGCACTGTCGCTCGGCCGGATGTGAATTCCCTCCCTCTTGAAGTCTTTGAATGTACTGTCCCTCAATCGGTTGGATCGTCATGTTCGCGCCAGTCTGAGAGTGGACAATGAATGATCGTCAATATATAAGTCGTATCATTGATTCATCTTTAAAATCCTGCGGCATGGACCTTACAACGTGTTGCTTCCAGCATTCACCATTACCAAGATGGCAGCTTAAGATAATGGAAATGCCCATCTTCGTGAAAAACCGGTTTTGTAGCAATCTTCAGGCTTTATTTTTTATCTGCAGCTAGAGTCCTTGGGGCTAAATCCAGCTTGCGAATACAGAACTTGGTTCCTTGCGAATTTAGTAAATAAAGACTGCCGTAGTAGTCATGGCTCAGGATCGAAGGCACCGTAACCCTGTTTAAGGCATAGTTCCGAACACACCCTTTTACTCCGGTCCTTTTTCTGGACAACGAACGACTGGCGCTGAATAAGGCGACGTGGAGGGAACGATGATGCCATTCGTATCATCTTATTTTGTTTTTCCTTGCTTTAAGTTTACGTCCTTGTTCGTAAATGCGTAACTGTACGGCTTTCAGCCTGAATGGGGTATCATGCAATAAGATCTAAGTGTGTATGGTAATGGTTCCTTTGCGGTGCAGGCACATGCTGTGAAGATGCCTCAGCTTCTCTAAGCTCTTCAATAGTTCTTTCCTCATGTCATCTGTTATGTCCTCACTAATCTTGGTATCGGACAGCCTCTCCTTTCGTACCATGGTGGGGTCCATTTCTACAAGCGTGATGTTCTTCCTCATTCTCAGTATCAAGGATCACTGCCGAAGCGCACCTACATTCACCGGATGTTGACCCAGCCTCTTCTTGCCTCTTCTTCGTCCTCCTTCGTCCAATATAGCTTTTTAACAGATTGATGTGCATAAGTTTTTTCTATCACGATCACCAACTTGGATCTTATAATTGTCTTTACCATACACCTCTCACCAACCTGTGTGTGGCCCGCCCATCTCATTAGCATCTTATTGTTTGAAGTCTGTAGTAAAAACGAGAGCTAGATCTCCTACTTTAAGTTTTCTGGTCTTCGCGCCTTGTCATAATATCTTTTTTGCGAAATTTGGGCCTTAGCTAAATTCTCTCTGTGCCAACCGCAAAGTCTCATTTAGCCTTTCTTGCAAGTCAAAGACGTATCGGTACGTTGACCTTGCCTCGTAACGAAATAAGAACTGCAAAATTTCATGCAAATTGTGCATTAAAACCTCTCACAGTCCTTCCATACAGGAGCTCGAATGGGGGAAAATCCTGTAGAATCCTGCGGAGCGCCTCCTTATGCAAATTAAAATGGTTTATAAATTGAAAATTGCACTTTCTACTCTGCTTGCACTACTACATCCTCTCTGAGCATGCTCTTTTCCAGAGGACCATTAAATTTTTCAGGTGACGCCTTGACTCATCGGATGGTATATGCTGAAAAATATCTAAAGATATTTCAGGCATCTTTGGTCTCGTCCTTGCATTAGATCAGATGTGAACATGTCTCCATTATCGCTGAGTATCTTTTAGGTAACTCCAACCTCAATGAAAATTGGATATCAAACTCTCTTGTTACCTTCTGGGGCAGTGTGCCTATTCAGAGGTAACATGCTTCAGATAGCGCGTTGGCGGCATTCCACAAGCGTTAAGACAATTATTTGATGTCCTTCTGAAGATGGGTGGGTGGATTTGGCTCCGGCTTAGG
>JABUQX010099034.1:0-5000 GCA_015478945.1 Trachelipus rathkii
ATCTACTCCTTTGAAACATTGGAACACAAGTTGGAGCAGGCTTTGGATAGCTGGGCTGGAATTAACGTCCAGCCCATTATCCCCTTCACGATGAACCTGTTTCCACCTGAACACCAGGCGGTGTGGGTTGATTTATTCTACAAATACAACACACCTTTAGCCAGCTCAGCTGCTGTGGTGAGGATGTTCAGCCAAGGGTCAGACATTCTGAGGTCAAAGTGAGCAGTCTTGATATCCACCAACTTAGAAAATTTTGTTTTCATGAAAGGGTACATGACCCTCTTTAAGATGCAGAAAAAATGAGATTGAGAAGGAAGAGGAGGATGATGGTGTTTGAATATACTTCTGGCCTTATTTTTTGTTGTATATTTGCATCTTTTAAATGATAGAAATGGTCACATTTTAAGAGTACTAGATATTTACAGACTTGCGCTTACGCTCTTGCACTTGCGTTCTAACAATTTTTTTAATAAGTTGCGCTCTTGCGCTTGCGCAACAGCTACCAAGTTTTATCAACTTGCGCTCTCAAATTTAAAAACCTGTGTCACCCCATCTCTGAATACGTTGAAAATATATAAAATTTTCAATAATTGTTTAAAAATAACTTCGTAGTAAGTTCCAAAGTTTCTTCTAGAGCAGTGGTTCCCAACCTTGGTCCACATGGACCTCCAGGGATTCACAGAAGCTTTGACAGGGTCCATTTAGATTTTTTTTTTATATTATAATGGATTGGGTTTTAATTATTAGCTTTTACTAACCTAGAAATAAATATTTAGTTTAGGAATATTACATATGAGTATATGGGGGTCCACATACGCAAAGTTAGGACTCAGGGGGGTCCACTAGCAAAAAAAAAGGTTGAGAACCCCTGTTCTAGAGTATTAGACTTTCGAAGCTGCCTATGAAGAGCATTTAGAATTCTATGATTCATAGATATTACATATGAGTATATATGGGGTCAACATACGTAAAGTTAGGACTCAGGGGGTCCACGAGCAAATAAAGATTGAGAACCCCTGTTCTAGAGTATTAGACTTTCGAAGCTGCTTATGAAGAGCATCTAGAATTCTAGGATTCATAGATATTACATATGAGTACATGGGCTTCACATACGTAAAGTTAGGACTCAGTGGGGTCCACAAGCAACAAAAGGTTGATAACCCCCTGTTCTAGAGCATTAGACTTTCGAAGCTGCCTACGAAGAGCATCTATACTTCTAGGATTCATATATAATTTTTACATAAGCAAGAAAGAGACAGAAAACTTTGAATTAGAATCCACATGGGCCTATCAAAATTGGACCAGTCAAATGAGGTGCTTCAGAAGCAATTTTTTTAGTTTTTTTTAATTATTTGATTAGTAATCAAATTGGTGAAATTACTTTTTTTTATAAGTAATATGTCTTTTTGATAAGTAATATGTCTTTTTGATAAGTAATATGTCTTTTTATAAGTAGTGTCTTTTTGATAAGTAATATGTCTTTTTAATAAATAATATCTTTTTTATAAGTAGTGTCTTTTTAATAAGTAATATGTCTTTTTGATAAGCAATATGTCTTTTGATAATTAATATGTTTGATAAGTAATATGTCTTTTTGAAAAGTAATATGTCTTTTTGATAAGTAATATGTTTTTTGATAAGTAATATGTCTTTTTTATAAGAAGTGTCTTTTTTATAAATAATGTCTTTTTGATAAGTAATGTGTCTTTTTTATAAGCAGTGTCTTTTTGATAACTAATATGTCTTTTTTATAAGCAGTGTCTTTTTGATAAGTAATATGTCTTTTTGATAAGTAATATGTCTTTTTGATAAGTAATTTCTTTTTGATGTGTCTTTTTGAAAAGTAATATGCCTTTTTGATAAGTAATATGGTTTTTGATAAGTAATATGTCTTTTTTATAAGAAGTGTCTTTTTTATAAATAATGTCTTTTTGATAAGTAAAGTGTCTTTTTTATAAGTAGTGTCTTTTTGATAACTAATATGTCTTTTTTATAAGCAGTGTCTTTTTGATAAGTAATATGTCTTTTTGATAAGTAATATGTCTTTTTGATAAGTAATGTCTTTTTGAAAAGTAATATGCCTTTTTGATAAGTAATATGTTTTTTGATAAGTAATATGTCTTTTTTATAAGAAGTGTCTTTTTTATAAATAATGTCTTTTTGATAAGTAATGTGTCTTTTTTATAAGCAGTGTCTTTTTGATAACTAATATGTCTTTTTTATAAGCAGTGTCTTTTTGATAAGTAATATGTCTTTTTGATAAGTAATATGTCTTTTTGATAAGTAATTTCTTTTTGATGTGTCTTTTTGAAAAGTAATATGCCTTTTTGATAAGTAATATGGTTTTTGATAAAAGTATATTATTTGGTCGCTTTAAATAAATCGATATGTCGATAGGACGATATATCGATAAACAAGTAAATGCAGCCTATTATATGTTCATTTTTGATTAACTAATATATCGATATGACGATATATCGATAAGATATGTAATATGCTTTTTGAATAATAAATATGTCTTTTTGATAAGTAATTTCTTGACCCTAAGTTAAATGTCTTTTTGAAATGGAACAGAACCGGACTATGGACTATTGATAAGTATATATGTCTTTTTGATAAATTATATGTCTTTTTGATAAGTAATATTCTTTTTGATAATAATTTGATGTTGATCGGATAAGTAGAAAAAAAATATCTCAATATTTAACTTTTTGGAAAGATTAAATTTTTGAAAAAGTGAAATATTGATATATTTTTTTTCCTACTTATCCGATCAACATCAAATTTTCAGGGCTTGTATAGTTGGGCGAGGTACACCTTTTTTACTTAGTTGATTTTTTGGTATAAGCTCAAATAAAAATTTTTAAAAAAATTCCCAAACCTTTTTTTTGAAAATTTGTTCCCAGGAACAAATCCAAAACTAATGCATATACAAAGAAATTATAAAGTAAAAAATGTGCCATCTCCCTTGACTACATATGCCCTGAAAAATTTCATCCACTTCGCCTGAACAGGAAAAAAAAATTATCGCAATTTTTCATTTCAAAATCCAAAAAAGTGGGTTTGGAAATTGAACAACGCTGAGCACAAAACTCAAAAAAATCGAAAAAAATATATGTGACCTTTGTAGGTAATGGACCCATCTATGCATATTTCAAGTTTGAAGTTATTTCGAAAAAAATTCTGGAAGTTGATGCAAAAATGTCAAAAAACATGAGTTTTTGAAACAATTGAAAATTTTGAAAGAATACTACAGACACCAGAAAAACGCCGGAAAACGTTTTAAGAGGCCAAAAAAAGCCTACAGTTTGGTGTTTATAGGATCAAAATCGCCCGATACTGGAAAAATTTTCATGTCCATTTTTAGGTGGGGGCTAAAGTATGGGTTCCCAAAATGTAATATATTGGATCCTCTCCTAAAGAGTTTTTTTTGGGGGTCTTCTTTGTCATTTGTCCCAACGATTAGTCGGGGACATTATTTGTGGAGTGAAGTCCAGTGGCGAGCTGCCAAAATTTTAATAACCGTTTCGCTGCTTGGGCTATAAAAGTTAGAACCGGTGGTTCGTTTTCATGCTTAATCAAATAAATAAGACTTAATACCGAGCCGCAAGAACTGGTGTGAGCTGGTCCAACTCATCACTGTGTGTTTTAACTGTTACTGCATATGTTATACCTTTCATTGGTACTTTATCTTTTGTTACTGTTTTGTTGCACAAAAGGCGAAGTTCGGATCACAATTCAATAGTTGGTAGAAAAACTGATTTTTTTTTAGGACAAATAAAAATGTTTTTAATTACCGATTAATGCAATACGTTACCATTAAATTTTAGTGTTAACCATTTTATAACGAACTTTTTAAAAAAATAAAGCTAATATTTATTTTTATAATTAGTTAGTAGAAAAAATGATTTTATAAGGCAAATAAAAATGTTTGTAATTATCGATTAATGCAATGCGCTACCATTGAAATTTAATTATTAACGTCATTTTATAACGAACGCTTAAAAAAATTAAACTAATATTTATTATTATAATTAGTTGGTAGAAAAATTATTATTTTTTTTAAGGCAAATAAAAATGTTTTTAAGTACCAATTATGAATGTGTCAAATTTCGCGATAATGTTGAAAAGCGTCACACAACTCAAAATTCACAAAGAAATTTTTTTCAATTCAGATATGATGAAACTTGTCGACATTATTTTCGCCATTCATAAAATGGGGTAAAATAAACCCCACATTAGGGTATTAGGGTATGATTAGAAATGAATTAACTTTCACAGTTTCGTTTTTTGATTTTCGCGAAACATACTTTTTTTTTTGTTATGACACTTTAAAAGTTATCTCAACAACAATAACTACAACAACAACAACAACAACAACAACAACAACAACAACAACAACAACAACAACAACAACATTGAAAAAGAAATGAAATTAAATATAATATTTTACATAATATTTTAACAGCATTTAAATTATATATATATATATATATATATATATAAATATATCATATATATACTATATATATATATATAATATAGTATATATATATATATATATATATATATATATATAGATATATATATATATATGATATATATATAGTATAGTGATATATATATAATATATATAATATATATATATTATAATATAGTATATATATATATATATATATATATATATATATATATATACATATATTATATATATATATAATATTATATATATATCTATATATATAATATATATAATTATATATATTAATATAGTATATATATATATATATATATATATATATATATATATATTATAATAATATCTATTATGAGGGCTAACCACCCACTTGCAGGACCGATAACTTAAAGAAAGCAAAAGATGCGCAAAATAAACTCACTACGAGAAATAATGAATTAATTATTTTGTATTAAAATAAAAAAAAAATTATATAAAAAAAATAATTATCCTAATTTAAAATTAATTGTAATAAAAAATGTAA
>JABUQX010099034.1:12500-17500 GCA_015478945.1 Trachelipus rathkii
GTAACCGCACCGTACGCCCGGGACACTAGAATTATGGTGCCACAACCGCACAAGCAACGGAACACTGGAGTTGTGTAACCCCAACCGTAATACTCACCGGGCCACTAGAATATGTGCCACACCAGCACAGCAAACTTGACACTGAATTGGTGTACCGCACTGTCACCGCACCGGGACCACTGGAATGTGTCCACACCGCACCGCACCGCAACCGGGGCACAGGAATTTGTTGTCTGTAACTGTACCGCACTGGGACATTCGAATTGTGTACCGCACCGCACCGGGACACTGGAATTGTGTACCACACCGCAGGAACTGGAATTTTGTACCGCACCACACCGGGACTGGAATTGTTTCCACCCGCACCTCACACGTACACCTGGAAATTGTGTACCGCACCGGCACCGCACCGCATCCGGAACACTGAAATGTGTAGCCGGCACCGCACCGGGACACCTGGAATTGTGTGCCGCACCGTACCCACCGGGACACTAGAATTATGTACCACACCGCACAGCAATGAGACACTGGCCAGTTGTTGTAAACCGCACCGCACCGGGAGCACGGTGGAATTGTTGTACCCCAACCGTAATGCACCCGGGACACTAGAATTATGTGCCACACCGCACAGCAACTTGACACTGGAATTGTGTACCGCACCGCACCGGGACTGGAATTTTGTACCGCACCGGAAGACTAGAATTATGTGTCACAACGCACAACAACGGGACACTGGAATTGTGTACCGCACCGCACCGGGACACTGGAATTGTGTACCGCACCGCACCGGGACTGGAATTTTGTACAGCACCGGAACACTAGAATTATGTGCCACACCGCACAGCAACGGGACACTGGAGTTGTGTAACGCACCGCACCGCACCTGGACACTGGAATTTTGGGGGTGGTACCCCCACCCGTAATGCACCGGGCATAGAATTATGTGCCACACGCACAGCACTGACACTGGGGATTGTGTACCACACCGGGACACTGGAATTGTGAACCGCACGGGGACACTAGAATTATGTGCCACACCGCACAGCAACGTGGCACTGGAATTGTGTACCGCACTGTACCGCACCGGGACAATGGAATTGTGTACCACACCGTAACGCACCGGAACACTAGAATTATGTGTCACACCGCACAACAACGGGACACTGAAATTGTGTACCGCACCGCACCGGGACATTGGAATTGTGTACCGCACCGCACCGGGACTGGAATTGTGTACCGCACCGGGACACTAGAATTAATGTGCCAACATCGCTCAAAGCGGTGACACCTCCCCGCAGTGGTACCGCACTGCACCGCACCGGGATACAAATGGAATCTTTTTCGTTCGCACCGAGGAACACTGGAATTGTGTAAACCGCCACGTAACGCCACCGGGAACACTAGAATTATGTGCCCACCGCACGCAACTTGACACTGGAATTGTTAAGACCGCACTGCACCGCACCGGGACACTGGAATTGTGTACCGCGCCGCACCGGGACACTGGAATTGTGTACCACACCGCACCGCACCTCACCGGGGCACTTAAATTGTGTACTGCACCGCGCCGCACCGCCCGTACCGCACCGCACCGGGACACGAATTGCGTACCGCACCGCACCGGGACACTGGAATTGTGTACCGCACCGCAACACCGCACCGGAACACTGGAATTTTGTACCGCACCACACCGGGACACTGGAACTGTGTTCTGTCACCGCATGTCCTTACACAGGATACGGCTGGAATATGGAATGCGTAACCTGGCCACCGTAGAGTGAAGAGCAGGTAACAATGACTGAGAGATCTGTGTCCTGCAACGGACCTGGGACTCTCGTGAGGAGGAAATTGTAGTTATTGCCCCGCAACCGTAGAGCCAAACGCCGGACAGTTGCACGCTGGGACAATGCATCTGAGAATTTATGTACGACCACCGTAAGGGTAGCTATAAGTGAGCACACGGCGCGAATCGCGTTTGTCTACAGACGTTATGTTAGTCTGCAATGGACTATCAACGGGCGACACCTGGGAGTGTAGGGTCTTGATGGGTACTCCACGACTTCACCCTGACGTGTATCAGGCACCATTGGGGGCGGGAAAGCGAGAGGTATATATAGTTCACTTATATCCGTTGGCACAGCAACGCACAAATGCTTGGGAAGGATTGGTGTACCGCTCTTATACAACCGCACGGGACAATGGAATTGTGTACCGCACCTGGACACTAGAATTATGTGTCACACCGCACAGCAACGGGACACTGGAATTGTGTACCGCACCGCACAGGGACAACTGGAAATTGTGAACCCCCCGTAACGTGAATGAGAGACAGCGTGAAGGCACACGATGTGTCATACCGAGAGGACGGGCTCACAATCCGCTTATTCATTGGAATTGTGTACCGCGCCGCACCGGGAGACTGGAATTGTATGCCACACCTCACCGCGCCGTATCGGGACACTGGAAATGTGTACTGCACCGCACCATACCGGGACACTGGAATTGTGTACCGCACCGCACCGCACTCGGTGAGTCGGTCGACCATAGTCATAACATATTGTAGCCTAAGGCTAAACTTGTGCAGAGTCTCAGAAATAGAAAACGAGATTTTTTAAAAACTATGTTTATAAATAGAAGCTTTTCCGTTTTATGTACCCACAATGTTTTTTTTTAATCAGCAATTTGAAATTATGAAAAACTATCAAAGATAAATGTGTACTGCTATTTTGCAATATATAAAAAGTTTGGGAAAGATAAACTGTTTGAAGGATTCCTCCCTCTCAAATATAACTTTGGAATTGACACCTAAAAATGTTTATTTACTTTGACATCTTAATAGCAATTGTCTAACTCAAAGAAAAAATAATTAAAAGTTATTAGTGTTTAATTATTGATAACTTATTTTAATTGTTATAAATATTTTAAAAATGGAGTTACTAATATTTTCCTCCCACTTATTTACTATCTAAATATATAATTATAATGTATTAGTCATATACTTTCATTTAGAGCCCTTTTTTATTACTTCTATTAGAAGAAAAAATCATAAAAACCAAAAAATCAATGTCTTTCATTTAGAGCACTTATTTATTACTTCTATTAAAAACCAAAAAAATCAGTTTTTTTAGTTGGTTTAAACCAAAAAAACCATGTTGGTTTAAACCAGGGGTGGCCAACCTTTTGCATACCATGCGCCAAATTTTTTCACAGATGAGTTCAAGATGCGCCATATATTATATATATTTTATATATATATATATATATATATATATATATATATATATATATATATATATATATATATATATATATATATATATATATATTATATATATTATATATATATATATATATATATATATAACAAAATATTATGAATTTTCTCTATTATTTATATTTTTAAAATTCTTCATTTAAAAAATAGGCACTAACATTTCTAATAGCTACTTATGAACAAAATAATATCCAATAATTAAAGAATATGAGCGAAACTACTCATATCACTGATAAAAAAATTTCACTGATGATCATTGCGATGTTCTATTACAAGATAATTTAAAATCATGTTTCAAATATGAGTTTTGACCGGAAAATATATTGAATATGAGAGTCGACGCAACAAAAAAAATGCATAAGCATTACGATATTTGTTGCATACTTCTTTATATCATGCCAGATTTAACAAATTTCTGGAAATAAAATGAAGTTTTAGTTTTCATCAAATAAATTCGTAAGAAATAGGCTGACGTAGCCGAATTTAAAATATAAAATCTCCCAAAATGCAGCCCGTAGCAATTCGCATTATAATATCCAATGCGCCACGTTTGGCGCATGCGCCAAGGGTTGGCCACCCCTGGTTTAAACCAAACGACCCTGAACCTAACCCATTCTATCTCCGTCCTAACCAACCTAACCTAAAGTTACCATCAAAAATAAAAAAATAAAAATGATAATTTAAAACATATTTTGTCATTTTCCTGCCAAAAAATGTTAAATTTAATATTCTAAAATGATTTATTTAATAAATTTAAGCATATTTAACCCACCAAAAAATTGTATTAAATCTGTTTTTAACAAAGATATCACGGGGCCCATGAAACAGAAGAAAAAAAACATTAAGTATTTGAAAGGAAAAATTAAAATAAAATTAAATCTAAAACTAAATAATAATAATAATTAAAAAGTTCAAAAAGTTTTGTTGCACCTAAAATATAAAAATAAATTTCATATTTTTTGTAATTTCTGATAATCCGAACATAAATGGATAGAGTTTCATATAAATGTAGCTAATGTACTACGTCAGGCCTTAAAGGAAATAAATAAAGTAAAAAGCATTAATATTAAACATTTTAAAGCTTCAATATTACGGTAAAAACTAATTGTTTTTCTAATTTTACTGAAAAGAATATGCTTATTTTACTTTTTGTGCTTCATTATTATATTAAAAACTAATTGTATTTCCAATTTTATTCAAAAGAATATGTTCCTTTTATTTACTTTTTGAACTTCATTATTACGTTAAATACTAATTATATTTTTAAATTTACTGAAAAGAATATTTTTATTTTACATTTTGAGCTTCATTATTAAATCAAAAACTAATTTTATTTTTGTGCTTCATTATTATATTAAAAACTAATTGTATTTCCAATTTTATTCAAAAGAACATGTTCATCTTATTTACTTTTTGAACTTCATCATTACATTAAATACTAATTATATTTTTAAATTTACTGAAAAGAATATTTTTATTTTGCATTTTGAGCTTCATTATTAAATTAAAAACTAATTGTATTTCTAATTTTATTCAAACGAATTATCATTTTACTTTTTGAGCTTCATTATTAAGTTAAATGCTAATTATATTTCTAATTTTACTGAAAGAAATATGTATATTTTTTGAGCTTCATTATTAAATTAAAAACTAATTGTATTTCTAATTTATTCAAAAGAATATGCTTATTTTACTTTTTTGAGCGTTATTACTTTAAATACTAATT
>JABUQX010099034.1:22500-25245 GCA_015478945.1 Trachelipus rathkii
AAGGGCAAGGTCCCGGGTTCGATCCTCTTTTCCGGATCATAGGTAGCAATTATCTAGAGAAGCAAGAACAAAAGCAGAAGATATTATTGATGAGTGCAATGATTTTGTCGTTAAAATTCTATATTTTCTAGTTTTCTAGGAGTCTACTAGATAAGCTAGATTAGCTGAATTTAGAAAGAAATTTATTTATCCGTCTTTTTAAGAAGTTGAAATTGAGGTTAAAAATTAAAAATGAAATATTAAACCCCCAAAAAAAAACATGTTGGTCTAAACCAAACAGCCTAACCTAATCCATTCTATCTTCCTCCTAACCTAACCTAACCTAACCTAATCCATCCTAACCTAACCTAACCTAACCTAACCTAACCTAACTAACTACTAACCTAAAATTACTTATATCTAATTATAACCTAACCTACCTAACTCAAATAATTTAATTTATGTCTGCCATAAATCTAACCTCAACTTTAACTAAATTTATTATTTCTCCTAACCTAACCTAACCTAACCTTAAATCCATTCTATCTCTCTAAATTAACGCTAACCCTATTACCTAATCATTCTATCTTCCACTAACCTAACCTAACCTAACCTAACCTAACCTAACCTAACCTAACCAACCTAACCTAAAGTTACCTTCAAAAATAATAAAAAAATAAAAAATTAGCTTAAAGCTGTTTAGTTTTAGTTAGTTTTGTGACATAGTTAATTTTAGGTTTGGTTGGGTTAGGTTAGGTTAGGTTTAGTTAGGTTAGTTAAAGTTATATATAGTTTAAACATTTATCACATAATATAACGGAAAATCTCCTAATTTTCTTCATTAATATTACAAAGGTTACTTATCTTTCAACGAAGGCGCAAAGGTGCATTATATCTTTCCTCTCATTGGAGAACTTTCCTTGATTTTTTTCATTAAAAACCTAAGTTTTATTTTGTTTTTTTTTTTTTGTTTGTTTTTTTTTTCACAATTTATCCCACGACGCCCTACTCATAATTCCCAAATAATAATAAAAAAACCTAGAAATATATAATTTTTATTTCTACGAAAAGATATTCCAAATTGTTGGAAAAAAAGAAAGAAAAAAAAATCAAATATAAAAGTGATAGATGTAGCAAGATTTATATTCCTAAAATTAAATTTCAGTTGCCAAGTTCACTTGAATGTTGTCAAAGGAAAAATTTGAGATTGAAAACCCTGAATATTTAACCTATTCGCACTGCAGACGCCAATTTGACATACATCAACAGAGAGAGAGAGAGAGAGAGAGAGAGAGAGAGAGAGAGAGAGAGAGAGAGAGAGATGAGAGAGAGGAGAGAGAGAGAGAGAGCAGCACGTAAATGGATTAAAGGAGAAAGGAGAGCGAAGCCAAAAGAATAGAGAACAACAGGAACAGCGGCAGTTAAAAAGCAAAAAGAAGCGAGAGAGAGGGGAGAAGCAAGCAAAGATAGAGAAAAAAACAGAGAAAGAGAGAGAGAGAGAGAGAGAGAGAGAGAGAGAGAGAGGAGAGAGAGAGAGGAGAGAGAGAGAGAGAGAGAGAGAGAGAGAGAGAGAGAGCACTAAATATATATAGATAAAGAGAGAGGGTGGGCGCAAGCAAAAATAGAGAAAAAAACAAGAAATAGTGAGAGAGAGGGAGTAAGCAAAAGAGAGAGAGGGAGGGAGAGTATCCTCCCACGAGGAAGGGCAAGAAACTGAATGTTCAATGTAACGTTATTATTTATAATATTAAAAGTAGGTTAGAATCTTCTCAGTGTATATATTTTCACTATTATTTTTTCTCAGTGGTTATGAAAATTTTTCTTTCCTCCCCCACCTCCCCCCCCGCCCGCTCCATTCCCTCTGTATCTAACTACCTCCAACTCCCCCCTTCACTGTCTCTTCTCTCCCACCTCCCAATCCACCTTCACCCATTAACTCAATATAATTACTATTACAGTATTATATTATTATATTCATCTTATACCATATTATAAACTTCCTCATCCCCCTTTATATCAAATTCACCGATTTTGAGCACTTGGGTCGAAACCAAGTCCGTAGTGGCTGAAGTTCAGAGGGTGTTATTGGATGGTGTTGAAAGGTGGATTGGGGAGGGTGGAGAGGAGAAGACGAACAGTGATGGGGGTGGTTGGAGGTTATGTTGGTAGACCAGAAAGGGAATGGACGGGCCGGGGTAGAGGTGGGGGAGAAAGAAAATTTAGGGATTGTTTAGGATTGCGTGCCATGACAGATATACATGAGAGAAAATTTAGATTGAGGAGAGTGTATCCATCTGACAAAGAGAAGTTTCTAACGTAATTTATAATATATGTAAAGTAGATACGTTCATTGAACATTCAGTTATTTCTTGCCTTCCTCGTGGGAGGATAGCTCTCCTCCTCTCTTTTTGCTTTACGTATCGTCTTACTCAACTAATTTCTTGTTTTTTCTCTATTTTGATTTGGGCGCCCGAACCTCCTTCTCGTTTTATTATTCTTATCTTATTTATGCTCATTCCTCTCTACTCTCTCTCTTCTCTCCTCTGCTCTCTCGCTTTCTCTGTCTCTCCTTTCTCTCTCTCTTCTCTTCTCTCCTTCTCTTCTCTCTCTCTCTCCCTCTCTCTCTTTTTCTTCTATCTTTTGCTTTCCTCTCCCTTCTCTTTATTCTATTTGTCTTCTCTCATCTCTCACTGTTTTTTTTCTCCTATCTTTGGGCCCTTTTTGCTTCTCCCCTGCCTTTCTCTCCTTTAATCTATTTAGTGCTCT
>JABUQX010099035.1:0-7500 GCA_015478945.1 Trachelipus rathkii
TCCAACAGCTCCATCCTGCTCCTACTTGTTTTTTCTGGCACTTGATCGGGCCGATTGGGGGGCCTTGCGTTGCTTCTACGCTAAATTATATTAATTGGAATGACTGCTTGTCCTGGTGACGCTTTCGACTCTGCCGATAACGGGGGGAAGCTGTAGATCATGATTGGGAATGAGAGTTCATTTCCTTTCTTCGACCTAATCTTTCTCTTCCTCATTAATACATTGGTTCGATCGTCCTTGTTCTCTGGCCATTCAAGGCTAGAGACAGCTGCGTATCGGAGTGGAAAAATTATCGTTCCCCTATCACTCTTGCTAATTTTCATTCTGCTAGAAATCCTTTGCAGGGATTACTCTTCGACGAGCAAAGGGGCTCTTCATCAAAAAAAAACCCGAGGGGGGAAAAAAGGGTTTTGGGCCCGGGCGCTAACCCCTTGGTTTCTCCTACTGACAAATCTCTTTTCTGCCTTCTTGCCAAAAACATCTCTAACAACTTCGTAAATCTGTCTTTCCTTCCTCCTCTTATCGATCGAATGGTTCTGTTGCTAATTCTGCAACTGAAAAGGCCATCTCTTCGGTCTCCTTTTTTCCTCTAATCAACCCTGGACGATTCTGGCATTCCTCATCCTTCCTCCTTTCTCCTCTCAGGGGTCCTATGCCTTTTGCCTGTGATACATTCGATCGGGGTGCATGGGCTCCTGAAATCTTAGATCGCTAGGAAAGGCGGGTGCTCCGGATGGCATTCCTCCCCGAGTTTTAAGGAGAGTGTGCTTTCGTGCCATCCCCGCCCCTCGTTCAACTATATTCTTCTCTATGTTCAATACAACACTTTCCCTCAGTGTTTGAAGCAACGCTCATGTCCATCCTATTCCGAAAAAAGGAAGGCGCGTTCTGATTCCTTCTAACTATCGCCCTATAGCTCTTACTTGCATTCTACAAGATCTTTGAAACTCTTCTCAAAACTCTCATTTCTTTAGATCATCTGAATCTCATTCACTTCTTTCCGATCGCCAGTACGCTTTCGGCGCTCGAGTCTTTATCTAGCGATATAATTTCCTATCTTACTGATTTATGTTTTCCCCTTAGAACTTACGGGGAGACTTGCGTTGGGTGGCGCTTGACATATTCCAACATTTGATCCGGGTATGGCACGCGTTCAGCTGCTCTCCACGCCCCTCCTTTGGTTTCCCTGCCTTTCTCTTGCTAACTTATGTCTAGTTTCCTTCAAATCCTCAATATCGGCTGTTATTGATGGAGGGGCGACTTCTCTTCCTTTTCTGTCCAATAGTTGGTTTCCTCAGGGTTGAGTCTTATCTCCTACTTTATTTCCATACTGTTTCATTAATGATCTTCTCACCTGCACACTCTAACTCGTTATTCACTCATATTGCCGATGACTCGCACGCTTCACTTCTTCAACTCATTTTTCAATACTGCTCCTTCTTTTACTTTCTAGAATTGCCTCTCGTCTCTAATCTTTCCATTCTATTCTCGCTGATCTATCTGGATAGAATCCGGGTGGGGTCGTCTCAACCTTGTTGAAATTCAATTCTTTAAAAACTCTAACTGTCTGACCCAGAAGTCTCCCTCTCTAAGGACACCTTCAACTTTTCCTATCTCTTTGTTGACGGTTCTCTCGTCTCTGCCTGTTGACAATATAAATCCAGCTATACAATGGCCTAAACATACTCAAAAAAATGTCTTGGAAAACCTCACATCACAAACGGTTGCTAGGGCGGCTCAAAGAAACTGGAGCTTCTGTTTAGACTGCGAGACTTTTTTCCGCTCTTCTCAGTTGCCTCCAGCTATACAAGCCTCTCATCCGCCCTGTATGAGTAACTGCTCTCATATCCTGGGGGGTGCTCCTGGTTTCACCCGGCTTTTGGATAGGTCGAGTCAAAGGGCAAAAGGCTTTTAAACTTTTCTGCACTTTCCAGTTCTCTAGACCCTCTATCCTCTCGGCCGCCGATGTTGGTGCTTATCTCTTTTCTATAATAGGTTACCGCAGCGGCAGGTGCTCGCAGGGAGCTTATCATCTCGCGTAACCCTCCACCTCTTACGTCTGCCCTCGTAAGAAAACTAGGGCTGCTGCTGTTCCGCACATGAGTTTTTGTGTTTGATGTGGGTAACTCCAGGCTAAGTTCGCTCGGTGCTTCCTTCTTTCCTGCCACATCTGTTCTGTGGAACTCTCTTCCATCTTCTGTGTTTCCTGCTGAATTTAATCTCCCCCACTTTAAACGCCTGCGTCTGTGCTCATTCTGCGTAAATTTATATTAGTTGTTGACTTCTGAGGCGTGTAACACCCCCTCTTTGAATAGGGCTTTGGTTGTGACTAGTGGTGAAAAGTGTAGAAAAAAAAAAAAGATAACAAAATGTCTTTATTATATATATACCTAACTATATATATATATATTATATTATTATAGTTATATACTACTACTATATATATATATATTTATATACAGTATATATATATATATATATATATATATATATACTATATATATATTATATTATATAATATATATATATATTATATATTATATTATATATAGTATATGATTATATATATATATATATTATAAGCAGTTCAGATTTATCTTTACCAAGGATTTTGTATATTTCGTTTAAGGAATATTCTTACGGATGATCATACCTAATTCTATGATAAATTTGAAATGTGGTTTATCAAACCGAATATTAAAAGGCTTTTCTATATTATAAAGGTAGTTTAAATTCGCGTTGTAAACTCCAGTTGAGAATTTTGTATATTATATATTATATATATATATATATATAATATATATATATAATATATAATATATATAGTAATATAATATATATATATATATAATACTATAAGTATATATAGTTATATATATATAATAATATATATTACGGTAAATGTAAATAAATTGGTAATTTATGCAGGATGCACAAACAAATGCAAAATATTTGATTTTAATATGTAATGGGGGCATTTGGAGTTTTCAAACTTTTGGAAGTACTTTCCAAAGGCATGCCAAGAAACCTACGCGGAACGCTCCGACCCGCGAGTTTTTAAGGAATTGAATATTTATCACATTTAACATATTTAAGGTGAGTACAAACTAATATCCGATTAATTACATATACCTATATATATATATATACTATGTTATATATATATATATACTATATATATATATATTATTATATACTTATAAATATATATATTATTTATATAATATACTAATATATATATATATATATATATATATATTGGCTGTCTCCGTAACATGTGGGACCAACTGAAGGGATTAATTGGGAAGTCCATCAAAACAAAATCATTTCAAAGTTACGCACATTTACTGTAATACTGTCATAAAAGATTTTAATGAACCACTAATAATAAAAAATACGGATAATAAATATAACTATTACTATTTATATTGGTTTTAATAATATAATAATAATAATAATAATAATAACTAATAAGTAATAATAATATAATCAATAATAATAATACATAATAAATAATAATAATAATTAAATAATAATAATAATACATAATAATAATAATAATAATAATAATAATAATAATAATAATAATAATAATGTTTGTGCTATACTACGTATGTCTTAAATCAAAAGAAATGTGGAAAACACAATTTAATTTAAGTATACATCTCCAATAACAATTAGAATAATAGTTGTTGCACTTCGGTGTTCAAGTGTTAGACCACTTCAGGGATGTTACTCGCACGGAAGGTGCTGGAAATGGAAACCCCTCCTCTGCATGGACAGAATGAAGTCGCCGAGATCATCGATTGTCGGGCTCTTATCCCAGGTGTATTTCGAATCTTGCGTAGCAGCAATGAAACTATACGTTGCCAGTAGAACATCAACACCAATTGGTCGAAGGTGGTTGGAATACACGAATGCTTTTAGGTGGCCCAATAGATAATAGTCTAATGGATTTAATTCATTGGACGGAAGGGAGGCATAGGCCACTTGGTCCCCCACGCCCTATCCATTTTCTCGGATATCGTTCGTCTAAAAAGGCCCTTGCTACCCTACTGAAGTGGGGTGGTGCACCGCCTCATGCATAAGCCACATGGAACGAGGAATATGAAGTGGTGAAACATCATCGAGAAGGACAAACAATTGATTCTTTCAAGAAGAGTTTCATACCCACCTCACCTGTTAACCTTCGGCCAATGAAAATAAATCCTAGTTGGAGAGTCAGCGAGTATTCTTACCCAGTATATGACGCTAAAATGATGTTAACTTCTTGACTGAAGAAGCACATGAGAATTATCTTCAGACCAACGATTGGTTATTATGGGTTAATTAACAATTACGTCTCTGGTAAAAAGTGGTTCGTCACTTGAACAATACGACAGATTAAAAACCGCTGAGTCGGTGTCGGTTTTATGTAGGAACCCTGTACAAAAACGTATATCTTCGTTGGAAGTCATCCTCTTCAGGTTTGTACACGTTGCTACATGATTACCGGGCGGAGGTTGTGTTCACGGGAAGTACACGCCCAGTACTGTCCACATAGTCTCCCAACATCTTCCGTTGCTGCTGTTTCTATACGGTACTTATCCCGTCTTTTTGCCCTCAACGTGGTGCAATAATGCAGCTCCTTCCACAATCTAAACCATCCTCACTATTATTAGTCTTCCACAAATCTGATACTTGTTTTTAATGTCCCGTTTCCTGAATCGTTCATCTGTTTATCTTTGAAAGGTTTTCCTATACGGGTAGACGTTATCTTTAGGACCTCGGTTCTCGTATAAGCGTCTTGCCTCTGCAGAATTACAACCGGCAAGACCAGACATTAAATGCATGTCTGCCATTTCATGATTCGAGTAACATTTTTAGGTAAATAACACCTTAAATCCCTATCACCGAACCGCTACAAGTACGATAATACAGTACGGTATATCAAGATTGCTTATCAATGATAGAACACTATCGGATGTTATAACGTATTTGATGATAGGCGTTTGAAGTACACATTACACCTTAACTTTTATAAAATTACTCATACAATCTGGTGATTTGGAAAGAACGAGAACTCAATTACTTGTATACCTACTTTAACTTGAATTGAGTTAACGTATACATGCCGATCAATCAACCTAATCTTCTGCTTACACTCACAATTCATGTCAGAATTTTATTTCGAACCTCTTAGTTGTCGTGACTAGGCACTATAAGATTCTGAATTATTCTGCTCATTAATATTCGCTCTCTCATATCTATTATTTTCATTTGTTCGAATTAACCTTGTATGCGTATGATACGTAAAATGTTGCCTGTGACTTTGAACGGGAGCACAAGGACACTATGTCTTATCTTATAAATTGTTTTTTATTGTTGATGAACTCCCAATCAATCCGCTTCAGTTTGCTCCCACATGCTTAGGGCACACACCCTTATATATACTATGATTATATGTTATACATAGAATATTACTCTCATAAGTGTCATATACTATTAAATATGATACAGCTCATAAACCATCACTAAGTATTATATTACACTACTCGATCATATATACAGTAGTACACACGACATATTGATAATAATAATACTACTCGGTATTACTACCAACCACTATACGTTATATATCATATATATATATAATAGTATATATATATGACTTCTTATATATTACTATATATTAGTATATATATCAGCTATTACTATATATTTATAGTATTAATTATATATATATATACTATATCATATATATAGCAATAATAGCTACGTATATAATATATTAATATTATATTATATATATATATTATATATATATATAGATATATTTATTATATTATTACTATAATTATATATAGTATATATATTACGAGAATATATAGTATATATATATATTATATTAATATATATATATTATTTATACTATAATTATTATATATACTTTAACATACATAATTACTATATATATATTATATATATAATATATAATAACTATATATACTATATATATTAATACTATATATATATAACGTAGTATGATATATATATATATATTATTCTTATTATTTCTATAATACACATGCAATATGAGTATGGAGAAAATTATATTCCCAATTACCAACAGTATTTATAATTATGTTCCATTAGAGTGCAAATGGCGAAATTTGAAAAGCATTCTAAATGCGCAAATATGAATTGAAGACAGCCCATTTCAAATAGTAAGACCATCCCCCTCCAATGTAATTCCGGCTTTGCTCATCTCCAACAAATTCAAAGCTCTAATATTTATCTTGCTTCGTAAAATGCTCCATATTTCAGTTTGAAAATCTGTCTCCTAAAGATAATAAAGTATTTTCGGAATTACAAAATGAACACTACTTGTCTTCGTGTACTATATATATATTATATATATATTATATATATAATATATAGTATATATATATATTATATATATATATATATATATAATATAATATATAGCTATGTATATACTATATATATATATATATACTATATATAGGGTATATATATGCTATATATATATAAATCATGATTATATATACTATTATATACTATAATTATGCTTCGCGCCCTGATCAATATATATATATATATATAGTACTATATATATATCTATATTATAATTATACCTATATATATATATTAATATAAGAATAGTTGGAAGATATTTCGAGGAGGTTCGGGTTTGACAATTTACTCCAAGAAACGCATACTTATATAAATGATTATATATCAATATATATAAGATTATATAATATAAATATATACTACTATATATAATAGAATATATATATGATAAATATATATATATTATATATATATACCTATATATATATATATACGTATACTATATACTATTAGGATGTGCCAAGAATTTGGTATTGGTATTGGTCATTGGCCAGTTACGGGCCATTTTTCCGGTATTGGGTATTTCTCCCAAAGGGTATGGCATTTTAGCACAGGTATTGGTATTAGGTATTGGTATTGTAATTGGTCAAGAATGTCGTTCAATACTGTTTCCAGGTCCTTTTAATGTGCTAAAATTTAAAAAAGGCCCAAGTAGTAACCAAAATGTTTATGGCTGTTGAAACTTCCGTTATTGAGAATCTTTCTGAGTTTCTTTCTTTTAAACGATGAGATCATCTCGAAAGTGCGTAACATTAGAAAAGAAGCCGCATCACGCCTATGTCGGGGATCCCTTTCTTGATAGGCAAGCCTGACCATGACCGAGTTGAGAATTTATTGCATAAAATAATAAATCCTTATTGTGGGATAATTATTTATCTTTTAGGTGATTTGGTGAAAAAAAAAAACATGTTGTGTTGATACGAAATATGATACTCAATAGTTTTATGAGTTAAGTTACTAGTACTTTTCTAGTCATAGTGTGGAGTTAACTTTTTTCCTGGTTTTAAAAGTCAAGTTTTGTCTTTATCATAAAAGGGCCTTTGTTCATTTTATAAGTAGAATTGAAAAATAATTTTTATTATG
>JABUQX010099035.1:12500-22500 GCA_015478945.1 Trachelipus rathkii
CGGCGTTCCGGCACATAGGCCAAGGGTGAGGGGGGGCGGGACCGGCGGGGCGGCGCGCTTCGCGCGCGGTCCGCCAGGATCCGAGCGAGCGAATGAGCCTGGTCGAGAGCCGGCCGCGAGCGCGGGGTCAGATATTCCGCGAGAGGAGAGAGATGAGAGAGAGAGAAGGAAGAGAGAATTCCTGGAAGGATTTTTCGTTAAGTTTATTACATATTTAGTGATTTATGAAGTGCGTAAATATAAATGAGTTATTGAATATTGATAATTGCAATCTCCGTCATTGCAATTCCTGGAAAAATACTTAAATACGTTTTCGGTCTTCAATAAGTAACTTTCGAGAGCTCTTTCGCCCTCTATCAATCACTAATAACGTAAATAATGGAAAAATCCTTTCCAGGGAGATTCTCTCTCTCTCTCTTCTCTCCTCGTCTGCTACTCTCTCTCTCTCTCTCTCTCCTCTCTGCATCGTCTCTCTCTCTCTCTCTCTCTCGACCTTGTTCTCTCTCTCATTCGCTTTGTCCGTCTCTCTTATCTTTCTGAGATCTCCTACTCTCTGCTCTTCTCTGTCTCTCTGTCTCTCTCTCTCCTTCTCTCGAGAGGAGCGAGGAGGGGAGAGGGCATCTCTCTCTTTCCTCATTTCCATCTCCTCTCTCCTCTTCCGATTTCAGAAAAAAAATTATTTTAATAATTCAAAAATATATTACATAGTTTATTCTCTGTTACTGAATTCATTACGTGCGTCTCTGAATTTCCAATGAGAGTCAGGAATCCGCATCCATGCGAATATCTTTCTTCCCACCAATATCCATGGATGTCGCAGACCTTAAGCATATACTAATCACTATCCAACATCGATACATCAGTAACTAAAATAAAACAAAAGCTTGCTGGTCTTTAAGGTTAAGCTCTAAAGGGAAATTCTTCAAATCTTCAATTCTTCAATTTTTCAATTCTTCAATTCTTGTTCAGTTTGATCCAACAATGACTAAATCGGCTACATGAGTTATACGCAATTAAACTATCAGCCAAAGTAACATGATGAAGAAGGTAGTCCCAAATGGTCGCCAGGGAAAATCATCGACAGGTCAAATGGTTTGACATTTGTAAAAAAAAAAAAAAAAAAAAAAAAAAAAAAAAAAAAAAAAAAAAAAAAAAAAAAAAAATTTCTGATTATTTAGAGTTCACTCTATAACTAATCCCTAACTTAACTTAACCTAACCTAACCTAACGCCTGCGGCGGGCTGTGCGGTAAATTTTTTTAGATGTGTGTGTCGGCCATTTTCCCTGTCGACCATTTTGGCTAGTCCCCATGATGAACACATGCAACAAAATTGTTCAATTTGATCATGGATTTCATAGAAATAAAGTACGTTCATCCAACTCTATAATTATACATGTGAACTCGGATGTATTAAAACACATACGGCACAAAAAGTGTGCAATTTTTTTGCGCAATAATCAGTTGGTCAAATTTGCAGTGCCACGTGTACTCATGTCATATTAGCTACATTTCCAGAAGCCCGACTGCAGCCCGGGCAGGCACACAGGCGCACATGCATCGTTTCCAGAGCCCGTTTGCGCACTTCTACGTCACGTAAACGTCACAGTCAGGCGCCCGTTGTTAAATCCTCGATTTCGGGAATTAGTAAACGGGCGGGCTGCAGAAGGATACTTTGTTTACAAACAAATTTCTTTACAAAACATGTGTCGGAAATGGCTTGCCAAAAGTTTTTTAATATTTTAGTTAACTTTTATATTAAGGATACTAAATATATCGTATCATTTCATGAAATAGATACATATAAGTATAAGAGTATTGTTTACAATTGTCAGCTGATACGACGGGCGCGCTCGGCCGTTCCCAGGTACTCAAATTTCCTGTTCTCTGATTTGTTAATGTAATTTTTTTCAATTCGAAGCGTTTCCGAGTCGATTTTGCACACGGGCTGCACTCGGGCTTTTTTAAACGCAGCTATTGGTATAGTGTGACACTATAGTGACGGACTCATGGAGCCAAACTTTCATAACTGAAAACTGCCTATCAGCGCCAAGCTTAACTTTTTGCTAAAGAATAATTACGAAACGTCATGAAACAATGATTTTTTTCGCGCGTTTGAAATAGATTAAGGAAAACTTAGCCAATTTCACGCTTTTTAATCGTCCTTTCAGAAATGAGGACGCAAAGGATTAACGAACCCAAACTTTATTTTTATTTTTAAAGTCTGAAAACACAAAAAAAGCGAAGAGATAGTTTATATTAAAGTACGTTTAGGTTTAATATATATATATATATATATATATATATATATATATATATATATATATTTTTTATTATTTATTTTTTTTTTTAATATATATATATATATATATATATATATATATATATATATATATATATATATATATATATATATATATATATATATATATATAAATAATATAATATATATATATATATATATATATTATATATTATATATTATATATATATATATATATATATATATATATATATATATTTTTATTATATATTTTTTTAATTTATTTATAATAGATCGTTAGAAAATAATGTAATTATTAATTTTAAGTTTGTAAACATTGCTTTAAAAAACGCTTAAAATGAATTACTAGGCCTTTAAATTTCATATCGAGTCGTTTTTCAAAAAACGTATAAAATGTTTGAAATAATCTGTAAATAAAGAAAAGGTTAAAAAGTTCGATAAATGTCTGAAAAAAGTTATATAGTTTCCAAATATATTATTAGCATATTTACCGCTGAGTGCTTCTTTTTACAAATTAAACTATAGGTTCATAATGTTGAAACAGTATTTTATTGTATTTCCGTCACTCACGGGTCGAGACTCAAGAGGTACTGGGCAGAGCTCTAAATAATCAAATGTTTGTGTGCCATGCATTCATATACCACTAAAAATTAATATAAAATCATTACCTAACAACTAGTTAAAAAAAAATACAAAAAATTATTTAAATTTAAACTGATAACATACAATAGATTAGGGTTGGTTGCACCGCACCGCACCTCACCGCACAACACCTTCAGCACACCGCACCATGCACTGCATTGGTAACGGCAAAAGTTACCAAAGTACCCGCATGATATCTCGAGAACTACGATATGTACAAGAAAACTAATAACATATTTGGAATCAGCGTATGAAATTTTTTTAGGGGGCTCGAGCTGACGTTGGGACAGAGGGGGACGAAGTCCCCCTCGTCGTCCCCGGTAAAGCCGAGAGACCCCGACTTCTTGAATCTTTGGGGTTTACCCGAGGGTATTCGTTTAGTTAAAAAAAAAAAAGTTATGTTGGAAAGAGACCATGATACAAGGGAATTTTTTCTGGCAACTTTCTTTCTATTTATAACGGAAATAATGTTTACCTTAATAAATTTAAAAAAAAAATCTTTAAATTCCATAATTTTCCTAGACGACATGTATGTATCATAGTTGTGTGTGTGTGTGTGTGTGTGTGTGTGTTGTGTGTGTGTGTGTGTGTGTGTGTGTGTGTGTGTGTGTTCGTAAAGCATTGAAAGGAGAATCTTGGGGAACTCATGTCTGAGAGATTTTGGGGGAATTTAAAGAATCGTCTTTCTCATTGGCTAAAGTTTTTCTGCCGGAGGAAAATCGAACATCTTGTACACTTTCATAACATTAATATTTTTTTTATTTATAACTACTTTTAATTAAAATAACGAATTTCTTTACTAAAATTTTATCACAATTCCAAATATGTTATTTATTTCGTGGTACAACACGTACTTTTTACGCTATCATGCGGGTGCTTTGGTAAGATTCACCTGATGACTCGGCTAACCCAACTATAGATACATAACTGCAAATAAAAGTTCCTAAAAAGACATACATATGTAACATATATATACTTACATCTACATAAATACACTTTTCCACTAAACTTGCCAACTACCAATCAGTATTTTCACACACACCACACAACACACAACACAAGCACACAATACACACACACACACACACACACCACACACACAACACAAAACACTATTTCGTATTTCCTTTTGATGAAAGTAATTTTTTGGTTTTCTTTTAAATTGAAAGCGTCTGCGATGGGCTTAATTCAATTAACTCCATATTTTAAAGAGTCGATCTTATTTTTGTAGCATATATAGTATATATATATATATATATTATTTATATATATATTATATATATATATATATATATATTAAATATTATATATATATTATATTAATACTATATATATATATATATTATATATATAATAGTAAATTAAAAGAATTTTAAAAATTAGATTTATTCTTTAAAGTCATTAATATAAGAATAATTTGAAAATATATATACTTTTACTGCTAAACTAACCTAACTAAACGTAGGCTAGCCAAACCAACCTAACTTAACCTTCCTAACCTAAACTTACTATCTAACCAATCTAACCTAACCTAGCCTAACTTTAATCTAACTAACCTTACCTAATCTGACTAAACCTAATCTAAACTAACCTAACCTAGTAAAACGTGTATAAATTAGCCTAGCATCTCTCTCTCTCTCTCTCTCTCTCTCTCTCTATATAATATATATATATATATATATATATATATATATATATATATATATATATATTATATCTATTATATATATATATATATTCATATATATATAAATATATATATATATATATATTGTAACGTTATTTATACACCCCAATTGGAAACCTAAATATAAAATTAATTACAAGAAATAAATAAAATTACTATCGTATTTTCATATATATATATATATTATTATATATATATAATATTATTATATATATATATATAGTATATTATATATTATATTATATATATATATATTATATATATATATTATATATTTCTTATTGATTAAAGGTCTCTGAGTAATGGATTAGGTGTTTAATAACATTTACAAGTGAGTAGATATCAACTAGTTAGTATATTTACGACTAAACAAACATTTATAAAAACAATGAAACGGTTATATCGACAATATATAATGACAATAAAGTCCGAAGAAACGATGGGCATTTAAATCATAAAGATGTATAAAATAATAAAGCTACAACCACTATTATAATAATAAATAATAATGATAATAATAATTATAATAATAATAATTAATAATAATAATAATAATAATAATAATAATAATAATAATAATAATAATAATAATAATAATAATAATAATAATAATAATAATAATAATAATAATAATAATAATAATAATAATAGGAAAGAAATATTACTCTTCAGTCATTTTCTTTTTGGTCTAGTTAAACAATCTCAGATTTTCCTCTTGGGACAAATAATTTAAAATCGAACAATCAGTGGTTTTAAAAGACTTAAAATAACTTATGTATGTGACTAAAGCTTACCTCCTTACAGCTTCAAGTATATGCTAGATTATCTAGAAATATACATTCTAGCAGCTAGAATGAAGAAAAAATCTTTAGATATATCATTCGTGCAAGGCTGTCTTCAGAGGTCTAATCAAGAATGGATGATATGCGTTGTTTGAGAAAAACAAAATTTAGATATGCCTTTAGCGAATAGTTAAATAGTGCATATCTTGCTGTCCTGAAGTTGTGACTTATATGGATGAATAATTGTCAACATCATCCTGATAAGTAAGATCATCTTATGGAATTTTTCGTTCTTAAAATTATCTCGTCTCATATCTGTTTTAGGTTGGTATTTATCAAATGTGAGATATCGCCAAACAAAGATTGTTTTTTGTTAAGCAAATGAAAAAAATAAAGAGGATGATTAATGATATGTATTTCACAGAGAGAGAGAGAGAGAGAGAGAGAGAGAGAGAGAGAGAGAGAGAGAGAGAGAGAGAGAGAGAGGAGAGAGAGAGAGAGAGAGAGAGAGAGAGAGAAGAGAGAGAGAGAGAGAATAACGTTTTAAACAGATAATCGATTTAATCTGTATCGCTTAAAATGAAATTTTGTGATGAGTCTAATGAATAACTACAGTCAATATATATGTATCATATATATATATATTATATATATTTATATATATATATATAATATATTATATATTATATATATATATATATATTATATATATATATATATATATATATAATATATATATATATATTATATATTATGTGTTGTTTATGTGTGTGTATATATGTGTATGTGTGTGTGTGGTGTGTGTGTGTGTGTGTGTGTGTGTGTGTGTGTGTGTGTGTGTGTGTGTGTGTGTGTGTGTGCTTAAACTGTCGTCTGGATCAGACACATTAAAAGAGAAGAGCAAATAGAAATAAATGAGGAGAATCATTAGATTGAAAGAAAGAAAGAGAATATGACTACCAGTACCAACTCCAAGATCTAATAATGACAAAAGCTGTAAAAGTTTCAACTCCCAAGAAGAGACATGGCGTAACGGACGACTTTTATGGCTAGATTTAAAGACTAAATAGGAGTCCCCAAAAGGGATGAACTAATTGAAGAATTTACAAGTTGGAAAATTTTATGCAATAAAATTAAAATAAAAAATTTAATTAAACAAAAAGGAGGAGCAACAAATATTTAAACCATGTGTTCTTTTTGTGTGTAATAAAAATGAATTAAATTTAGAAACAAAAAAGCAAAAACTATTATTTATAATTCGGAAGAGCATCATGATGATAGATTCTGTTTGGCAGTATTTTTCCTACCTTGACAGACTACATGCAATAATAATAATAATAATAATAATAATAATAACGTAATATCAATAATATGCAGACGTAATAACAATAATATAAATTATAAATAAATTATATATATATATATATAATATTATATATATATATATATATATATATATAACTTTAAAATTGCCAGTGGTTGAAATATTCGAGGAGGAAAACTCTCTGGAAGTTTCCTCTTAGGATCAACACGTGGGATCGAACCAGCGTCTTCAAGTCAGTGAGTCAATCACTCAACCACTGTGCCACGGTTGAACATGAAGATTGTCTTCCTTTAAAGAGCTACTCGGAATCAAAATCTTCTTCTTCTTCTAGTGAGAGCTATAGGGCGATAGTTTGAAGGATCAGAGCGACTAGCCTTTTTTGGGATTGACTGGACATATGCGCGGCCTTTCCAGCACTGAGGAAAAGTAAGTAGTATTAAGACAGAGAGTAGTAGTTGACATCGATGACAGGCGCCAGTCAGAAGCCACTCCCTCAAAACACGGTGTGGAATGCCATCCGGGCCACTAGCCTTCCTGGCGTTCATAGTTCTCAGGATCTCACGCACACGATCATTTGTAATCACAGGTAAAGACATGGGAAACCTGAAAGGAGAAGGGGTGGGTTGGAGGGGTGCCAAACAATCATCCGGGTAGAATTAGATGAAAAAAGGAGGCCGAAAGAGATTGAGTCCTTTTCAGAAGGAGTAGTTAGCTACAGAAGTCAGACGAATAAAGGGGATGAAAGGAAGATTTAACAAAAAGTCTGTTAAGAGATGTTTTTCTTCTGCAAGAGGCAGAAATTTTTTGTCAGTAGGAGAATCAACGCAGGTTGGCGGGCAACGCACTTTCTTTTTAGTGCGAATAGCGAGCTTCGCCATGTTCGAGTAATATCCTTGCAACGATTGCGAGCAGAATGAAAATTAGTTAGAGTGATAGGAGAAAGAGGTGCTTTTCATTTCCGATACGCATGTCTCTCTCCTGATTGGCGCGAGAACAAGCTCCATCGAACCATGGTTTTTTGGGGAGAAAGAAGATTGAGATGAAGATGGGAATGACACCTGCTTCATCCTATCGGCGATTAAACGGCCCCACCGATCTTTTCGGCGGTGACCGAAGCCATCCTCCGCTCAAGAGGATTCTATTCAAGAGAAAGTTAGCACAAAAAAGCGAAACATGCCCCCAATTAGCAAGGTATATATATAATTATATATTATATATATATATATATATATTATATTTAATAATATAATAATATATATAATATATATATATTATATATATATATATATGATATTTATAACTTATATATATATATATATATAATATTATATATATATATTATATATTATATATATATATTAATATATATATATAGTATATTATAGTTATTATTATAATTATATTATATATATCTTTATATTATATATAATATAGTATAATATATATTATATTATAAATTTTATAATATATATATATATATATATTATGTATATATTATATATAATATAATATATAATATATGTAATTATATTATATATATATATATATATATAGTATATTATATATTATTAATATATATATAATATAATTTATTATGTATATATATTATTATATATATATAATTATATATATATATATATATATTATATATTATAGTATAGTATATATTATATATATATATATATTATATATTAGTATATATATATTATATATATATATATATATATTTTATAAATAATAGTAATATATATATATATATAGGTATATATATATATATTTATATAATATATATAATATATTATATCTAATATCTATATATATATTATTTATATTATATCATTATATATATATATATATATTCATAATTATATTATTATTATTATAATACCCGTGCTACCCGGTGGCACCCCCACAAAGGTAGGAGGGGCAAATCTGACATCTGAAACATAAATAAAAAAAAAAAAAAAAAATCTATATTTATATATATAAAAATTATATAATATAGTTATTATTCTCATCATCACTATAGAAAATATAATTATCATATTTATGCCTTAATGGAATATTTTAGTTCATTAAAAGATTAGATGTGTTTCTTATTATCCTTTTGTAATTAGTGGTATCAGCGAGAGAGATTGATTTATTAAAAACATTTTGAGGAATTAAAACGGAGAATGGTTTCATTAAAGTGATTAGTTTATAAAACACTTAGAGAACTTAAAATCGGAGAATAGCTTAATTAAAAAGTTAAACATAGGACACTAATCGATGGAAAACATTATTTAAGGTTATTGTGGTACGTTTTTTTTTATTATAAACGAAAAAGATTAATTTGTTATATAAACGAATAAGATTGATTTATTATATATATATATAAATATAGTATAGTATATATAGATATATATATTAATATATATATATATATTTATAACGAAAAAGAATTAATTTATTATATAAACGAATAAGATTGATTTATTAAAAACACTTAGAGGAATTAAAAACGGAGAATGGTTCAAATTAAGGAGATCGATTTATAGCACTTAGAGGAATTAAAAACGGGAAATGGGGCGCTCATCTAAAGCCGAAAATTGGTGGTCACTAAATGCTGAGTGGAGAACATTAATTATGGGTTATCAGGGCAGTTGTGTCGTCTAAGTTCGTTCATTAGACCATTCTTTTTCACGTGAAAGGGAAGGACTTCAAACTAAGATCAAAATGACGGGTTTTAGTGGGATGTTAGTTGTGTGTGTTTATTTTTTGTTTGGTTATTTAAGTTCTGGAAAATATTTGTTGATGATAGACAGTATCAGGGAGTTTGGGATGTAGTCGAATGTATACGAGACCAGGTATTTTTGTAAGTTTGTTGGTATTTGTGAAATATATAGAGATTTTCGGCTATTTTTCTTTTTTGGGTATGGCCTTTATTTTTTTAAGGGTGGATTGTGTTGTTTTATATTGTATTTTGTGTTGGTGAGAGTTTACGATGTTTAATTGAATTTAGTTTTCTTTGGTTAAAAGGTCAGATATGTAACATCATGATAGATAGATAATATACGTCGGGGTGGGCCAGATCTTTGTTTTTTCCTATGTATAAGTGGAAGGGGCAAGTCGTGGGCAGGGGATTGCTGGTAAATGCATTGTTTGGGGGGAATTTTGTATTTTAGGTGGTGCTGAAGGGTTGTGTTTTGAGGGAAAAAGTATTGTTTTGAGTAATGGATATAGATTTTGGAAGATGTTGTTTGATAGTGTGGTTAAGTTCATAAGGCAGAGGAAGGAATGTTTT
>JABUQX010099036.1:12500-22098 GCA_015478945.1 Trachelipus rathkii
ATTTACATAACTAGACTATTAAACTATAATATTGACAAAGTTCCCAACCTATCAACTTGGTTGGGAACTTTGTTAATATTATAGTTTAGTAGGTTAGGTTATGTAAACTATTGTTAGATATTGCTATGTAAGCAGATATTAATAAGTTAAAGCTTTGTATGTCAGCTTTTATTCGTAGTTTAGTATGTTAGACAGAATAGGCTATGATAAATTTTGTTAAGTTTTGTCAGATGTTATAGGATAATATAGGTAAACTGATAATTAATTGATTTGTTTTATGTCAATTAAATAATATATGTAAATTTATATAATAATATCAAAACTTTTTCTGTTTTCCATGTACAAAAGACTTATTTTATGTCATGTTTAAACAAAAAGGAAGTTTATAATTAAAAAATGAAGTTTAAATATAACATAAAGCAGTAAATTAATAGACCACGGAGAGGCAAGAGGGTTGGAGTGGGTAGATTGCGTTGGTGCTTTACTGTTTTATGGTCAATAAACAAAAAAAAAATTTAAATATTTTAAATTTTTTAAAAAACTTTTTAATATTTAATAATGAAAAATTTTAATAAAATTTTTAATATAAAATTTAAAACTAAATTTTTTTAGTTAACGTTAAAAGAAAAATATCAATGGAACAAAGTTTTTAAAAACGTTTTTTTTAATTTTAAAAATTAACACTTTGCTTAAGTTTTGTTGGGTAATGTTAGAAAACGTTGATAGGAATGGAACTTTGTTTATGCTAACAATAATTCGTAGTTCAGTATTTTAGGAAGGATAGGTTTTGTAAAGTGTTGCTAGATATTGATATGTTAACATATATTGATAAGTTAAACTTTGTTTATATAAGCATTTATTCCTAGTTCAGTATGAGAGGTAGGTTGGATTATGATCAAATTTAAAGTTTTTTTTTATATATTATTATAAAAATGTTAAATTAGCTTTGATATGTTATAGATATGATAGAAAAAAAGTTGGTTTAAATTAAGTTTTGCTTGGCAATGTTAAGATAGGTATAGAACTTTGTTTAAGTTAGCAATTATTAATAGTTCAGTGTGTTAGATAGGACAGATTATGTTAAATTTTGTTAGGTTTTATTAGATATTGATATGATAACAATTACTGATATGATATAAAAAGTAGGGTTAAGATAAGCTTTATTAGGTAGTGTTAGGTTATGATAAATTTTGTCAGGCTTTGTTAGATATTATAGTGAAAATATAAAGTGAAACAAACAATGATTAAATGTTTGTGTGTATATTTCATGTTACAACTTTTATGTAAATTAAGCAATAATATAAAAACTTTTTTCTGTTTTCAGTGTACAAAGAACTTATTCTTATATTGTGTTTAAACAAAATGAAGTTTGAATATGACATGAAACAGTAAATTAATAAATTACGGAGAGTGAGAGGGGTGGGGTGGATGTGTTACGTTACTGCTTTACTGTCTTAGGGTCAAAAAACAAAAATTGTTAATAAAAATTTAAAATATTATAAAAAAATTTAATTTTTTAAAAACTGTTTAATAATTTAATAATGAAGCAATTTTCCATTTAAATTTAAAAGTTGTTAATAAAACTTGTAAAATTTTTTTAGTTAACGTTAAAAGAAAAATATCAATAACACAATTACATTAATTACATCAATTACACACACAATTACGTCAATTACATCAATTACATCAATTACACACACAAAGGTCTTAAAAAATTTTAATAAAAATTAAAACTTTAAAAAATTTTAGTTGATGTTAAAAGGAAAAAGTTATTATTATTAAAGTTGTAATTTAAAAAGAAAATATTTAAATTTAAATGCTACAGTTTAAAAAAAAATATATAAAATAAGATGGATAATGTTTACAAAAGAAAAGGTGATGTAAATATTAAATGTGAAAAGAAATTCAAATGTAAATGTTACAGGTTAAAAGGAAATATATTAAAACAAAAGTAAATGTTAAATGCATATAAAACGGGATACAATGTACATCATGTCAACATTAGAACAGAAACAGTCGTATGTACATGTAATATATAAAGTTGCATAATTTAGGCATTGTTAGTTCGAGTTTAAGGTAAGGAAAAATAGTCTATATTAGAGAAGTTAGGATAGGCTAGTTAGGTTAGATTAGGATAGACTAAGTTAGAAAAGAACAATATAGATAGATAGATAGATAGATAGATAGATAGATAGATAGATAGATAGATAGATAGATAGATAGATAGATAGATAGAGACAGAGAGAGAAGTAAAGAGTCGAAATAATTAACAAGCTAGGTATGTTAAGTTAGTATGCTAGGTTAGGATAGTTAGGATAAGTTAAGCTAAGCTAAGATAGAGAGAAAGAGAGAGTAAGATAGATAGGTAGAAGGTATGTTTAAACAACGTGTGAGTTTATAATATTAAGAATGAACTAAAAATATGACTTTAATCAATTTATCACTTAATCATGGGTGGATGGGAGGGGTGCGATTGGTCTGATTTATAGCGTCTTGTTGATTAATTAGATAATACTACGCGCTTTGATTGCACATCTCAATTAGCCATAATATAGAATACTCACACACATTGGACTTAATATTAATCTTCTGACTCTCAGGAATCATCTAAGAAACAAACTTTAAATAAACTTTTACACAATTCACTATAATATTATGCATATACGAAGACATTTATTTTATGCTCAATGATTTATACAAAAGGATGGCAATAATATGACTTAAGCAATCACGCATCAAAAGAAAGTGCGGGACAGACGGCTCCAATCCCACACGGACAGTTTTCCGCCGATATAGAGATTGCACAACGGCTTTTGTCTTTACTGCCATCTCTACTTGCTTAGGTTAATAAATAATTTATTTTTTTTACGCATAAAAACAATAAACATTTTAGTAAAAACATAAAATGCTTTTTTTTTTTTTTTTGTAAATAAAGTTAAAAAATTAAAAAAAATAAGGTTTAAAAATAAATACATTTTGTTAAATAAATAATGATTTTCTAAAATAAATATGAATGTAAAATATAAACATTATAAGAATAATTTTGTAAAAAAAACTAACAAACACAATATAAATATAAAATAAAACATAAAATAATAAAAACTTAACAAACAAAATATAAGTGTAAAATAAAACTTTTAAAATATTAAAAACTTGCAAACAAAATATAAGTGCAAAATAAAACTTATAAAATAATGTAAAAATGAAAGCTAATGCTTACAAAAGAAAACGAGATGCGAATATTAAATATGTGAAAATTTTACTTCAGCTTAAAAAAAATATTATAGTTTACGATTTGCAAAAACGAAAATGAGGTTTGAATATTAAATATGCGAAAATATAAATGTTTCAGCATATAAAAGAAATACGTTATAGAAATGATGTCACGCACACGTTAGAACAGAATCAGTCAAGTGATCAGTAAGACAGCGATATGTTTGGTTAGGTTAAGTTAGATAAGGTGTTGAGATAGAGAGAAAATGAAGTAAAGAGTCGTTATAATTAACAAGCTGTGTGTGCTAAGTTAGTATGTTTAACCTGGTTAGGTTTGGTTAAGCTAAGTTAGACAAGGTATTAAGAAATATAGGCAGGAAGAAAGATAGAGAGAAAATATGTAAATAGACGTTATAATTAACAAGATAATAGACTTATTTATTTGTATAAGCTAAGATTACTATAGTGATCACATACCTAATTATTTATTAATAGCTGAATTTTCCCATCAATTTAATTTTTTTGGTAAAACCCATTTTGGTGACCGTTTGACCCACACCTCATATAGAGGACCTTACTACTCTAATTCCTTCTAAAATCCTTTGTCGACCTTCTTTCAGCTTTCTCTGTTAAGCACTCTGAGCGTTTTTCCTTTTTTCTGGGACTCCCATCATGGGTTCTCAAATATCCCGTATGAGTTTGAAACCATCAAAATTGGGGTCTACGGGTTCGTATAGATACAAAATGACACCTCACATGTTATGTTATATGTTTATTTTCCGAGCCCACACCTTCTCCGGGTCCTACACCGGCTCCGACTCCTGCTCAAACTCCTCATAGAGTTTTTTTTTTTACATGGGCTATGACCTATTCTCGCATTTATTTACTTTTTTCCACTGCCACTTAGCAAAACACATTTCAGGGTTCACAGCACCCCCATCCGTAGTGTGCAGTGGTTTGAAACCTCGTATCCGACGAGTTGACGTCATCAGAGGTAGAGGTACGAAGTTTAGTGAGGGGGTAGAAAGATGATTTAAACATCGATCTGGGAATAAAAGACATCGATAAATCGAATGGAAACCATCGAAAAGGATCTACCGTCCTTTGAACCTTAAAACCATCAAGGAACCTAAATCCTCCTTTGGAGGACTATTAGCCCCTGAGTTAATTCAAAACATTTAGAAAACGGTCTTTCCAGACTCAAAAAACGGTCTACTTTACCTTTTGAAAACCGAAATACCTTGACCACGCATCAAGCAAGTTAGACACAAACCGCCGATGTTGCAAAATGTGACCGGAAGTGCATTTGAACTTTACTGCCTTAATTCAATTCAACAGTTCTGCGACTATATACTAACTGCATACACACAATACTGTAAAACCGAAAACACAAAACATGTGCGAGTCTGTACCTTAATTTACTAATAGTCAATATGAGACCTTTGCTAGCTACATATATATTACAATAAATATACATGTATATATTTATATATATAGTATAATACTATATATATAGCATCCACATATATACTCAACCCTACTCTCCATATACTATATATCTCAACCAAATCACATATGTCATCATCTTGAAACTCTTTCTTTTTACTCAAATACACTATACACTTAGCCTGCCTTACAATATATATATATATATATTATATATATTTTAGGCTCACTCTTAACTACTATAACTAAATATATATATAATATATATACACTATAACCCTATACATATAGTATAACATACTACTATACACTCACAACTCACTATCAACACTCACCCTCACCATAATATCCTATAATACTATATAATATATATATATAGTAATAAATATAACAGTATTTTAAATAGAAAATTACTACAATTTTATCTAAATCACCAATAAAAACACATATAATAATACCTCACACCATATATACTAATACCTACTACTACCACATACTAACTAACCCATAATACCTAATCAACCCCACCTATAACTAAATATATATTCTATACTAACTAATATATATATCAATATATATATATTATATATATATAATATCATGGTAAATATTACTAATGTACTTGTACTTGTACCTGTACTTAAGTACATTTTTTGGATAGTACTCTTACTTAACGCCCAATAAACACAACCAACCCCATGTACTTTGTACTTGCAAGTATTCCTAACAAAATCACCACCTTCGCCTAACTCCGCACTATGTACTCACAATAGTACTGAGCGCTATCTGCTACTTCAGGTACTGTGTCTCCAACCACACGGTACTATAGCAACTACTTTGGCTCTTTATATACTATACCAAATATATTCTAACTCATATTTACATATATATCGAAAACACATAGTAATTATTAGAACTAACTTACGTACAGATATTATTTATTTTTTATAAATGCTCTCTACACACACACTACATACTCTTCACAATAGAATGATATAGATAATTGACCATCCCTATATATATATATACACTACCCTACAATCATAAAATACAACTAATATAAATCAATACACAACATATATAACCTCAACCTAAACCTACAACAACAACCTATCACTCACACAACATATCAATCACACTCTAACACTCACTACACAACCAAATACCTACTCACCTACAATAAAACCAATATACTAACTAATATATATATATATATATATAACTCCACCTCAAATCATAACCCCTCCAATATAAATACCTACCTATAACCGTATTATATATATATATTATATATATATATATATATTATCATCATAAATCAACACACCTTTTTCCCCCACGCACTGGGACAACGGTTAACGGTGAGATAACACAACTACCTTGTGCGGTACACAGCGAAACTCCTGAAGTCAGAAGAACTACCAACTGAACACTAAAGTCTAAAAAGAAAGCCCAGCCTTACCTCCCTTTATACCTATTAGTGCGAACTCGTCCCACAGAAAATCCACCATAGAGCTTCTTGCGACCTCGACGGCACCCTCACTATAGGCATCTCGCAATGTGGGGTTCATCCCTTGGCCCAGGTGGGACACAACCATACACCCTCACAAAACCCTGCCATTTTACCCTATGATGCACTTTTTTTCTCGCCCCTGCCCAAACTCACATCTTCCACTCTCCAGACATTCTTTGCTGCACTCAATCACTTTATATCTTTCAGGCTCTCCCAGCCAGTTCAATTCCAACACTTTACCACTTATACATCCGCTTAACCAACCAACTATCTTCATTCTTTCCACATGACCAAACCATCTAAACACACTTGTACATTCATTTATTTCTCTCATTTATCCCTTTTATCATATTCTTATACAACTTGTAATTCGTTCATTCCCATTTTAATCAATTCTTTCTCAAACCTTTTATAAAATAAAATTGACCAGAAGAACACATTGTACTTAGACCATAACTTCTTCATCTCAGACCATAGTCTTACTACTATACATTAACACGGGTTAAAACAACTTACCATCACGCAAGACACTAGCGCACTCAAGACTTAGTCTCTTCTACATCCACCAACGATTTATCTGCACCAGCCACCTTCCTGCACATTCACAACTTACCTATACACTCGCATCATCCGTCCCTTTCGCTCCAACATACTATATAATCCTAAATATTTAAAACTCAGTCACTTGGTTCCAGCTGCTCACCATCTAGTAAATCACACGAGGACTGTCCTCACTTCATAACCATAACTTACTCTTTATCTACGTTACTTTCAAACCCATCATTTTACACACCCTCCCAAATTCCTTCTACCCAATCCTCTCAAACTCTGCTTCAGATTCACCTCACAAAAACCATATTATTACATAAATCAATATATATATATATATATATATATATATTATATATATATAATATATACTATATATATATATATATATATATATATATATATATATCATATATAGCGAGATGGAGAAACACTTGATTTAGAGGGGGGAGAATAAAACGTTTAGGGAGGGTATAGTTCCGCAGGGACTTGGAGGAGGTCAATATAGTACCTTTATATAAGGCGTAAGGGAAAAGGTACTGTAAGCTAACTGTAGAAACTACGGGGGAATTAGTGTTGTAGGAAAGATATAGTTGATATTTGGTTTCGAATTGGACGTGAAGAACTAATTGCGGGTAAAGGATAAGCGTGCGTTTAGCAAGTGGTAGAGGATGTTGCGATCAAATCTGTACCAATGTACAGATTTGATCCAACATCCTCCATTGGGATAATGAGGGAGGAGCAACGAATAAAATCTCGTAAATTATAGCAGATTTCCATGGATTACTAGCCACACAAAGAAACCGCTATCCAACTGGAAATTAATAGGGAATCAATTATAGGCAGGATGATTATTGAATCATACTGTTGTTGGTCAAACACGTC
Source organism: Trachelipus rathkii (assembly GCA_015478945.1). NCBI lineage: Eukaryota > Metazoa > Arthropoda > Malacostraca > Isopoda > Trachelipodidae > Trachelipus > Trachelipus rathkii. Next base: position 20,107 of record JABUQX010099036.1, read on the forward strand.
GCGATAAGCTTACAACATGAATAGACTCAAAAAACGCTATGTATGACGATCCTACGATCGAACGCACATGCTGTTAAAAATAAATCAGATCGAACAGTGATATTTTAATATTAACTAGGGGAACGATCGAGACAAGAGGAATGATTCGCCGCTACTGTCTCCTTGCAAATCCAACCACCACTGTTATATGGATGAGGTTATGAAAGAATTTTGGGGTAGGGGTTACAAGGGATAGAGTTTAGAATGATGGAGAATGGGATAGAGAGAGTGAGGATTCCCTACCTATTATATGAGGATCATTTGGTTTATGTGGGGAATCTGAAGAGAGAGTTTGCTGAGAGGACTAGTAGAGAGATTTGGATTAAGGGTGTTGTAAAAGATAGGTTGAAAGTAAAAAACGTAGATAAGGAGTAAGGTTTATGGTTGTGAGTGAGGCGACAGTCCTCAGTGTGAAAGTTATGTTAGATGGTGAGCAGCTGGAAAAAGTGTGCTGAATTTAAATATTTAGGATTATATGTTGAATTTTAAAAGGAGAGCGGGATGATGACAAGAAGTGTTAGTAGGAAAAACATTCCGTGAAATGGCACTTAAACGGTGGCATCGGTATTGCAGTTAAATCGATTGCTGTGGATGTAAAGGGGACTAAGTGTTGATGCGCATAGGCGCCAGTCACTTACATGAGGCCAAAATATGTTGATATAACCCGTGTTAATGATATAGTAATGGGACCTATGGTTTTTGAATAAGAGGTATAGATGGATAAATTACAATGTGTTCAGAATGCGACACACATCCTTATAGATGGCAGTAGTTTAGACGTTGTGAAAGAAAATGATAAAAATGAGTATGACGTTTAGAGAGTTGTTTGGTGTGGAGTTTGTTAGTAAATAGAGAAATAAAATGAAAGTATTAATGCGATAGATGTTTTCGTCATGTGGAAAGGATGGATGAACAGAATGGTCGGTTTAAACGGATTGATATAAGCATGGAAGTGTGTTGGGAATCGGACCGGATGGGAGCACAGAGAAAAAGTGGAATGCAGTCAGAAAAGGATATGCCTGGAAGAGAGAAATGTATTTTGGGGAAAGTTGGCAGAGGCGAGAAAAGAAAGGGACATAACAGGAGTGAATGGCTGGGTTTTGTGAGGCAGGTATGGTTGAGCCCAACTGGGCCAAGGAATGAACCCCACATTGACGAGAGGTCAAAGTTTGAGGGTCAATCGCTGTCCCGTGAAGCTCTAGGTGTATGTTTCTGTCTGTTGACGAGTTCTCACTAATTGGTATAAAGGGGGCCGGGTAAGGCTGGGCTTTCTTTTCACTTACTCATATTACTTCTTCTACTATTTTCATGTTTCCGGTATATGTTACGTACCTTGACCTCCAGTCTTGGGCAGAGATAGATGGGTGAGTGCATTTGAGATTGATGATGAATGATTAGAATGAACAAAAAAACTGTATAAATACTAATACTATATAATATATTATAATATATTATATATATATATATACTCACTACCTCCATACTACTAAATAATATATATAATATATATATACTATATATTATATATAGCAAGTTCTTCATAAAGATCACTTGTACTTGTCACTATGGAATTACTAATGTACTTGATAATTGTACTTGTAGCTACTTGAACAAATTCTAGAGTACCTGTACTTGTACTTGAACTTGTACTTGAACAATTCTAGACGTACTTGACTATGTACTTGTCTTGAAAAAACTCGGCGAAAAATTGCTTTGACTATATACTATATATATATATATATATATATTATATATGATATATATTATAATAATAAATATATATAATATACTTATATATATATATATATATAATATATATATATATATATTTATATCATATATATATATATATATATAATATATATATATAATATATATATATATCATGGCTTGGGTTCAAGTACATTTGTCAAGTACAAGTACTCTAGAATTGTTCAAGGACAAGTACAAGTA
>JABUQX010099037.1:10000-16064 GCA_015478945.1 Trachelipus rathkii
AATTGCAATTGCTTTGTCTTTTCATCTTACATTGATTGTGACAAGTGACATTCTCATTTCTTAAGAGAAAGCAGAAGTTCTTCTGTCACATCTTCCAAAACGCTTGAAAATTCTTCCTCAGTATTTATGAGAAAATCTTTCAAAAGAAGGGTCACATTTTCATGATGATTAAGAGCATGTTGATTCAAGAAGGGTCACATTTTCATGATGATTCAAGAAGGGTCACATTTTCATGATGATTCAAGAAGGGTCACATTTTCATGATGATTCAAGAAGGGTCACATTTTCATGATGATTCAAGAAGGGTCACATTTTCATGATGATTCAAGAAGGGTCACATTTTCATGATGATTCAAGAAGGGTCACATTTTCATGATGATTCAAGAAGGGTCACATTTTCATGATGATTCAAGAAGGGTCACATTTTCATGATGATTCAAGAAGGGTCACATTTTCATGATGATTCAAGAAGGGTCACATTTTCATGATGATTCAAGAAGGGTCACATTTTCATGATGATTCAAGAATTGTCACATTTTCATGATGATTCAAGAAGGATCACATTTTCATGATGATTCAAGAAGGGTCACATTTTCATGATGATTAAGATCAATTTCTTTCACTAATGATGGAGAATGTAATGTAATTCTGGAAGAGTGAAGAAAAATAAAGTTAAAGTCATAATTAAACTTGCATGCCGCCTACGGTGGATCAACAGCAGATCGACTGAGTAGCGATAAGTAGGGCCATGGTTCGACCCTCTTTTGGATTTTAGGTAGCAGTTACCTAGGGAAGCTCCCCTCCTTGATTAGTTTTATGCTCGTGAGGTGTGAACTTTCATATATATATATATATATATATATATATATATATATATATATATATATATATATATATATATATTATATATATATAAATATAGTATATATATATATATATATATTATATATATATATATATATATATATATATAAATAGCTTCATATTAAGATATTTTTTTTTTTTTTTTTTTTCCCCCCAAAAAAAAAAGAATTTTTTTGAAAGCCTTTTAATCACGGGCTATTGTATATAATATATATATATATATATATATATATATATATATAATATTATATTATAATATATATATAATATATATATATATTTATTATATTATATATATATATATATATATATATATAGTATATATATATATATTATATATATATATATATATATATTATATATATATATATATAATATATATATATATGCTAGGCGTTGGGTTCAAATACAAGTACTTGTACTTGTACTTGCAGTTTTAAAACCCAATGTACTTGTACTTTGACTTGTACTTGCACCTTTTGTACTTGAAAATTTGCAAAGTACTGCAGTACTTTTGGTGGCATTTTAAGCTGCCAATATATAGTTTTTTTAATAATTTTCTACGTATCTATTATTATTTCCTAATATATTTAAATAAATTTTCCGTTTGCAAATGTAGTATGTTATTATATATATATAATATATATATATATATATAATATATATATATATATATATATATATATATATATATACTATATATATATATATATATATATATATATATATATATATATATATTATATATATCATTTATATATATATATATATATATATATATATATATATATATATATATTATATATATATAGTATATATATATATATATATATATATATATTATATATTAATATATTATAGATTAATAGACTCTCTATTATATATATATATATATATATATATATATATATATATATATATATATACTACTCGTCAAAATTAATGCACCACTGGCTCATATGACGTTAACAGGTTACAGAAAGGACCAGAACGCTGTGTAACTTTATTATGCAAATAACATAGCGTCAGGGACACAGTATACAACGCTGAAATAATGTTGGGGTTGTATAGGGTCCGCCATGGCTATAATTTGGTCGCGATGCGTTTACACGCAACCATGGGACGTTAATCGCGGTGAAGGTTCTTGTGTGATGGTGTTCCCAATATCGTGTTATGGCCAACCTTTTTACACGGATGACGGCTTGGCACCGTCGTGGCATGCTCTCAATGAGGTGCCGAATGTCCTCCACGGAAATCTGATCCAATACGCAAAGCACCGCCTGCCGCAGCGCCTGGAGGGTTTCTGGAGGTGGTTGCAGCTGTCGCTAACCATCGTTTCAAACGTGTCCCTAGCCATATTAATTGGGTTTAGGTAGAGATGTAAAAATGCATAGCCATCCTAATGTTCCTATTTTTGGACCGTCATTAGCTGTTTTGGTGACGCATCTGGCCCTTGGGTGCTCTAACGTTGTCAAGCTTTAGGGCGAAATCGTCACCGATGTGGAAGGGCAATATGGCAATGACATACGGGGTCAAGGATCTGCGAATGGTACGCGTGCGGCGGTTAGGGAACCGCCATCTAGGACTTGCAACTCTGCACGACCCGTTAAATATATGCCCCTTCAGACCATGAGAGAGACCCTCCTCCAAATAGCAATGTAAGGCATATTACACTGCGCGTACCTTTCATTAGGTCCTCGATAGTCTCTGGATCGCCGATCGGAGGTGTAGAGACTGACTCTGGATTCATCCCTAAAGAGCACATTCGCCCAATCGCGACTGTCCAATGTAGGTGTTCCCGGGAAAATGCTATTCGCGCCCGTCGATGCTCCCTGGTGTGTCGTGGTCCTATGACCAGCCTCATTGGCCATAAATTATGTTCCGCGAAGCGTTGACGTATTGTATTATCACTCAAACGGGTTACATGTACCTCCTGCAGCTGTATTTGAAGGTGCCTTGCTGTTGTATGGCGGTCTCTTACGGCCCGCATACGCTTAAAACGGTATTCAACGCCAGTCGTGGCTCATGGCCTGACCTGGTCCTGGGTGTCGTGGTGTCGATCCACGACCAGTGCAATGGTTGTGTGCTCGTTCCTATAGGCATGGAGTGTGATAATCTGTACGCACTCACCTCAATGGACCACGTACCCAGCGTACCCTCGCAATAACTTTATACCACAATCGCTAAAGCTGGAGTTACATGGTTTGTCATTTACCTTAATTATAGCCATGGCGGACCCTATACACCCCAACATTATTACAGCGTTGTATACTGTGTCCCTGATGCTATGTTATTTGCATAATAAGGTTACACAGCGTTCTGGTCCTTTCTGTAACCTGTTAACGTCATATGAGATAGTGGTGCGTTAATTTTGACGAGTGGTATATACATAATAACGAGTATAACCAAAACGAATTTCAACATTTTAAATTATTTATTAGCCGACTAGTTTCGGGTAAGAATTCTTCTTCCCATTTTCAAGACTTACAATATAATGATAGAATTTTAAACAAAATATTGTATAAAATTAATTAAAAGTTCAAATAATATAAAGCTGAAATAAATAAACCATATAGATAAATTAATGATAAAAGACTGTTAAAACTTAGATTTTCATTTAAGGTCGGTTTGAGATGCCAAATATATAAGGATTCTAACAACTGAAGATCGGGTTCCTCAGTTTGGATTAATATTCCAAAATTCATATCCTGTATATGGTCGTTTTCCTAAAGAGAATGAGCATTTATAGCTGAATAGTGGGGGATGATGTAAATGGTCTAGAGTTCTAAATGAAAAATTCATATCCTGTATATGGTCGTTTTCCTAAAGAGAATGAGCATTTATAGCTGAATAGTGGGGGATGATGTAAATGGTTAGAGTTCTAAATGAAAAATTCCATATTCCTGTATATGGTACGTTTCCCTAAAGAGAATGAGGCATTTATAGCTGAAATAGTGGGGGATTGAATGTAAATGGTCTAAGAGTTCTAAAATTCCAAAATTCATATCCTGTATATGGTCGTTTTCCTAAAGAGAATGAAGCATTTAATAGGCTGAATAGTGGGGGAAAGATGTAAATGGTCCTAGAGTTCTAAATGAAAATTCAATATCCTGTATATGGTCCGTTTTCTAAAGAAGAATGAGCATTTTATACTGAATAGTGGGGGATGATGTAAATGGTCTAGAGTTCTAAATGAAAAATTCATATCCTGTATATGGTCGTTTTCCTAAAGAGAATGAGCATTTATAGCTGAATAGGAGGGGATGATGTAAATGGTCTAGAGTTCTAAATGAAATACCTTTACGATCAAGCAAGTAACGTATGGAAAGGGCTTCGTAATTGTGCCCTTTCCTAGGTGGTAGCATCGGCAAGTCCAACCGCATCGTAATGATATATTACTGATGAGCATTAAGGTAAATGGAGTTTATCTTTAAATTTAAAATATTTCCCAATTTTGTTTTCACTCGAAAATATAAATCTAAATTTAAAATTTGTAAAGTTTTGTCTTTAAAACCACGTCAATTTTACGTCGAATTTCGTAACTGATTTTCCCCAGAAAAGGTAACCTCATAAACAAAATATCCTTAGGAGCTGTTAATTTAGCCTGAGATTTGTCTTTAAATTTTACTGAACGTAATTTTCGAAAAGTTGAGTCAATATAAATTCTGAACCCATTCTTCAGAAATAATGTTTTCAGAAAATCAAGTTCTTTTGTAAAATTAACTAAGATGATGAAATTTTGTATCCCCTGTCAAAAGAGTTTTAATTAAGTTGCATTTTAAAATAATGAAGGAATGAAAGATAAAATTTTGTCGTCACTCCAGTATGAGTATATAGGCGTTGGAAGTTGAGTAACAAAGCGTTTATGGAGGGTATAGTTAAGAGGGATTGGAGGAGAGCGATAATAGTACCTACCTTTATATAAGGGTAGGTGGGATAAGGTAACTGTAGGTATTATAGGGGAATTAGTTTATTGAGTGTTGTAGGGAAGATTATGCTGGTATTTTAGTCGAAAGAGTGCGTCGAGTGACTGAAGGACTGATTGGTGAAGAACAAGGTGCGTTTAGAAGTGGTAGAGGATGTGTGGATCAAATCTTTACATTGAAACAAATGATTGAGAAAATGAGGGAAGAAGAAGAATAAATTGTATTTAGGTTTTATGGATTTGCAACAGGCGTATGATAGGATTAATAGGGAAGCTCTATGGCAGGTGTTAGTCATATATGATGTTGGTGGTAAGCTTCTGAATGGAATCAAAAGTATGTATGACGATAGTGAAGCGTGTGTAAGAAAAAATAGTCGAAAGTGATTGGTTTAATATTAATAGCGGAGTGAGGCAGGGATGTGTTATGTCTCCTTTGTTATTCAATTTATATATGGATGGGGTTATGAAAGAATTAGAGGTGGGGGTAGCAGGGGTAGGTGTTAGAATGATGGAGAATGGAAGAGAGTGGAGGGTGCCTTATCTATTATATGCGGATGATTTGGTTTTGTGTGGTGAATCTGAAGAGAGTTTGAGAGGATTGGTAGAGATATTGCCGGTAGGCTGTGTTAAAAGGAAGGGGTTTTGAAAAGTAAAACCCGTAGAATAAGAGTAAGGTTATGGTTGTGAGTGAGGATAGTCCTCGGTGTGTCAAGTTATGTTAGATGGTGAGCAGTTGGAAAGTATCCTGATGTTTAAATATTTAAGAATAAATGTTGAATGAAAAGGGAATGGATGATGCAGAGTGTAGTAGGAAAGTTGTGAATGGCAGGAAGGTGGCTGGTGCAATTAAATCGTTGGTGGATGTAAAGGGACTAAGTCTTGAAGTGCCCTGGGTCTTACATGAGGGTATGTTGTTACCTGTGTTAATGTATAGTAGTGAGACTATGGTCTGGAATAAGAGGTATAGATCTAAAGTACAATGTGTTCAGATGGACAATCTTAAGGGCGTTTTAGGTGTGAGAAGAATTGGTAAAATGAGGAGGGAGCGTATTATTTGAGAGTTGTGTGGTGTGAAGAAAAGGGTAAATGAGAGAATAAATGAAAGTACATTGAGATGGTTTGGTCATGTGGAAAGGATGGATAATAGTCGGTTGGTTAAGCTGATGTATAGTAGTGAGTGTGTTTGAAATCAACCGGCTGGGAGAACCGAAGAAAAAGTGGATTTGGAGTCAGTAAAGAATGCCTGGAGGAGAAAATGTGAGTTTGGCAGGGGCG